>AP028425.1:10981309-11078292 GCA_036509395.1 Antheraea yamamai
ACCTCAAATCCACAAATTCTCACCAAGGAAAGACCTACAGTATTACTTTAAAATTTAATAAATTCCTGCCAAATCGATATTCCTGCGAAACTCATGAACTGTTTACATTTTTAAATTTTTTTACATTTTAAAAATCTTTTAAAGTTTATACATATAAAGTGAGACAAGAATATCTCCCTACTCTTTTTATTTTTTGTATATCACAGGGTCTCTAGAATCATGGGCTGAGGTCCCAAAATATCGATAATTGTTCAGTTTTTCCTTACAATTTCTAAGTAATAGATAGTATATGAAATACGAACGGAGTCGCCGGCCGAGGCTAGTTTTGACACGTAATCAAATCATGTATTTGCAAATGATAGTACCGCTTTATATTTAAGATAATAATAATGAATCTCATTTAATATTTCAGAGTTGTTGCGTTATCGACTTTGTTTTTTACGTTTATCGATAAATTTGCAGCGATATTTAAATTCTTTTGGGTCCACCTTATATATATATAAAATATATAGCTTGTTACATTTAGAGAGGTCATTAACAAGTTTTATGGTTTAAAAAAAAAGGTAAATTTTTGTTTACCCTCATTTTCCCCGAATCTACGATACAAAGTTACTATAAAGTACGTCTTACATGTCTATAGTAGGTTTTATCGGAAACTTACTAATGTAACTAGTGCAATTTAAAGTACTATTATTTTATATTCGTAATTGCGTTATTTGACCCTATATTTGGGCAAAAGTGAAAACTATTTCCAGAGAATAACGGCACATAAATTTGTTATATGTCACGAAAACTCTCTAGAAGTTCGAACAAGATGGCCGCAATTTTTTTTTAGAAAATAGAAATCATCACACGACAGATATTTTATAATAAAAAGTACGTATATATATATTTTTGAGGAGACATGAGTTTTTACAGTGACACTCCTTTAGGTGTGATGATAATTTAATTCCAACGTCGAAGAATATTAAACAAATCGTCTCTGACTCGAAAGAGACGGAAAATAGATACTCGGTTAACGAGAGAAAGAGAAGAGCGCGAAAGAACAAAGACGACTATAGTATTAGAAAGGGACCATAGATATTATAACTAAAGAGCTGTAGATCATCATAAGCGCGGCGACACCGCCTTGTTAAAACTTGGCTAACTAGCAAACGTGATCTAGCCCCGTCAATCCGCCCGTATCTAAGCAACATATAACTATTTCTTTTTCACCACCGATATTGAGAGTATACCATCTCGCTTCCACATTTTATACAAGACAGTGTGGCGATACAATATTACTTTACGTATGTGTGCGTTACCGTGCCATTTATTTTATCAAAATATTATGTAGGTAACGTATTTACAGCTTGCTAGTTATAATATCATTGAAAGGGGCAGAGTGTGTTATCGATTAAAATTAATAATTGTTTTTAAACACTAAGCAGTTATTTTACTTTGAGTAATATTCTGCCATAGAATTTTCTCTTCTACCACGGGTAGTGATTTGTTACGGATCTGTTTTTTTTATTTATTTTGGTCCTTCGAACCGTTGAACTTTACCAATTGAGGGTTTTTGGCTTTTATTTTTGTCCTTCGATCCGTTAAACTTTAGCCGTTGGGGGTTTTTGGCTACAAGTGATCCTTATCCCCGATATTGGAAACTGAACCCCGGAATCGGGAACCCTTTGGCTGTGTAGAGAGATTTTTGATAAATTGTGATGACGTACAGGTTATTTAACGTCGTAATTTGGATACTCAGCGGCAATTCGCAAAGAAATTGTTTTCTTACAGAAATAAAAATATATATTTCTATGGTTTTCAGTTATTTATTGAACGCAACCGAAAGTGTTTCTCTTAAACGCCTATCATTAACCAATGATAAGAATTATATTATTATTTTTCTTTCGTATTGTAAAATAGTGACTTTAAGCATAATAACGTTATATATCATAGACAAGTTGTTTGTAACGAACTTTTTTTTTTCTTAAATATAACTTTTATTAATATTTATCTTGTGTTTCTCTCTCTCTCTATTTGTATAAGTATTTTGCGCTTTTATTAAGTTATCGGTTTGTGTGAGCCTTCTCACGCATTATATAGACAAGGCTATGAGGGGTGCCATGTAGTTTTGCGATTGGTTGTTATTAATTATATGTTGCCCTCATTCAATTCTCTTGTTATGTTATTTATCACAGTGATAAGTTATTTTCACGCTATTTATCACAGTGATAAGATATTTTCACGCTATTTATCACAGCGATAAACTATTTTCACGCTATTTGTCACAGTGAAAAGCTATTTTCACGCTGTGACTGCTTGTGATTAATTCTTCTAATATAGCGGTTATTTTTAAGAGAAAGGAAATGGCAAAGGGTTGGCCTAAACAACGAAGATACTTGGCTCGCAACGTTGGTTCCAACCTTTGCAAAGTAAACCAAATTGTTTGTGGTAAAAAAAGATTGTGTTATATACGTTCTATGGTGTAAAAAAAATCGTGGCTTTGTTGAGTTTTATTATGATATGTGTAAAAATATAGGAATTATAGATGTATAGAAAACGATGAATAAATATGTCTCGTGTATTTTTTCTCATATCTCAGAGCCTATAAGCTTGGAACGTGTCTTTGCTTAACTTGATAGCGTGTGAATATGAGAAACGTTTTTTTTTTTAATATAGATGATCCAGTGATGATTTTGACTTATTTATTTCAATTAAAATGTAAAATGAACCGAGTATGACATCTTAATACAGTATACTAATTAATCGGTTGTAAAGACTATGTTTCTTTGCCGTGTCTCAGAAGAAAAAGTTAAGCAACGTTAATAGAATTTAAAATGTGTGAGCATTTTTTTAAACATATTTGTTTCAAATTATCTTCTTTTGGTTTGTTGTGAAAAATCGGTTAGAGTATAATTTCAGTTTGAAATATAAGTTGCACGCGCAGGTGTAACACACTATGAATTATATATTAACCCAAAACAGAAGCTGTGTGCCCCGATGTAACACACCATGAAGTTAGGTTACAAATGATTTTCTAAAATATTATATAGGCTACTTCTTTTAAATATAACTTATATTATGTATAATTTTGGTACGTTATTTATTCAAACTTTTATACATAATCTATATATATATTAGAGATTCCCACCTATATATTGACTCATCACGATATCTCTGGAACCATAAGGCGTAGCGACTTGAAATATGGTAGGAATATTCCTTTCGCCGAGTAGAGGTCAGCTAAGAACGGATTTTACGAAATTCCACCCACAAGGGGGTTGCGGGGGGGTAATCAGGGCGGGACAACGTCAGCCGGGTCCGCTAGTATTCTATATTGCCCTTCGAACGTTTGATGAAAAGTTTATAATGTAAAAAAAAATTATAAACTTTTGGACCAAATCTGTTAATAGAGATGTCAAATATGAGTGTTAAATTTTAAAAAATCAATGTGTTTTGCTTTTTTTTTGTCTCTGTCGTTTACTAGAGCGTCTCCATTTCATTTTGTTAATGTCACATGAACTTAATTACAATAAAATAAAGTAAATATTGGTATAAAGTTTTAATTATTATTAGGGGCCATTCAAATGTTACGTAAGCAGAAGTTTTGTAATTTCTGATTCGCCCCCTCCTCTTGCTCAACAAAAGTAAGCAACGTTCTTAACCCTCCCCCCCATAATTATGTAAATATTTATATAAGTATATTCAAACCTGTTCTAATTCAGTAAATAAATATTGCTGACGTAATCACCATCCAGACCCCCTACCCCCTATGTCATCAAAAATAAGCACATCAAGGACTCACCTCCCCCCATCAGTGCTTACTTAATACTTGAATGACCCCTTACAGACAAATTCATAATATTGATTCCGGTCGCATTTTGCAAAAGCAATATTTATCATAAAACCTTTCTGAAAATCTTCAATATCATCACTGGATATCAGAACAAATCTCTGGGGAATGATATGCATATAAAACCGAGTTACAGTACCGTCCGTTGATTGAAGTGGTATATGTTAAACAAGCTGGCGTCCGTGTAAAATAAACGATTTTATCTGGATCAATTACGGACTGCCTTTTTTAAAAGTTGGCTCTTAAATTTTATCATTTCTACTTAACCCCCTATGAAAAAGCGTAACGATACGTAATGTACATAATGCTCTGAAAAGTTATGTATTTAACAGTAATACCTTATCGAAAGGTTTACTCCTTTAAGGTATAAATCTGAACAATCAAAATGGCACATCCAATTTTTTATACGTATATATCGGTCACAAACAAATATTGTGATTTTAAAGAGACGCTGACGAAACTGTTGCATTTTTAATATATATTCAAATAGTTTTAACAATCATATCGATAGATAGTTAAGTTTTAATAATCTCAGGAAAGTGTCCTGGCGCTGTTATTCAAAGTTTATTAAGACAAACAACAAATACAGTAATGTTATTTATACTCCATATAATTTTGAAGTTAACTTCTGCTTTCCCCCCATTACCTTACGTTACCTCGCCTTCCCTTAACTTACCTTCCTATCCCTTACATGTGCGCTCACAAGATAGCATAGTATTATTGTGTGGACAGTGGTAACCATTTTCTTTAGTCATTTAACTGGTTTGGTATATAATTATCTAAGTGTAATCTGCTATCGGTAGAACTAAACGAAATAGGAATAAACTCCTAACATTACCTCACCTTCCCTTCCCTTCTTTTCTCTCACCTTACCTACGGGGTCATAAGATTAACACAAAGTTGTTGTGTGAACAGTGGCAGAAGTTTAGTTTGATCATTTAAAAGATTTGAGATATACATTATCTATAGGTAACCTGCTATCGGTAGAACTAAACGATAGGGATAAAGGATAAACTCCTTACCTTACCTCAACTCACCTCCCCTTCCGTTACCTTTATAGGTATACTTTATAGGTATACGGTTATAGGTATACGGTCATAAAATTAACAGTGTTATTTTGTGGGCAGTTATGGCAGTTTATTTCTGTAATTTGAGGGTGTTTGGGATGTACATTAATTAAGTATAACCCTGCTGTTGGTAGAACTAAAGGAAATAGAGATACATTTTCCCAATTTTTGGGTAAATATTAAATAAAATAAAAGCTTACAGCACTCGATCAACGGGCGGTGGAGAAATTTTATTATGTACGACTTCAAATACCATAGAACTTTGATTAAATTTAACGGAAAAAAAAAACAAATGTTAAATTTTTTTTTTTAGGTAACTAATTCGCAATTAATCTTCTTAAAATAAAAGCACGTTGCTATATCTAACAAATAGTGCCTTCTATCAATTTTTATATTCAATCATTTATGTTGTATAGAGTCACACTAATAAAGTTTTAAAATATTTTCTATCCTCGTCTAATGAATAATGTTAGTAGAGAACAGAGTTATAAATGTTGTACAATAACCGATTTAAGTTCTGGCAACATCGAGTAAAAATCTTTTTTTTTTCCCCTGTAATAAATTGTCTTTTGTTCTGAGTTGTACAGCGTGTATTACTGTGTTTCTATAAATTACGGTTAAAGTGGGTAGTTTTATAATCGTCTAGTATTGCCAGATCATCTTTAGAATTAATTAGAGTTTTGTGTAAATTAATTTTGATTGAAAATTTATTTCCTGAGAAATGATTTTTTAGTGGAACATTTTTTTTTGAAGTCTAATAAAATGAAATATTTCTGCAAGATTTCGGTGGGAATTTAGTCTGTCATGTAGTGGGATTTTATATTTTATTCATAGTCTTGTGTTATTTCACTCTATACTTTGTAATATTGGTGGCAGTTTACATAATATCGTTTGGCTATTGTGCACTAGTGAAGTGGATGGAAAATGATACTACTGAGCATGCATTCTTAGATACCACGAATACTCCTAAATTTCTAACAAGGGAGCCTCCATCTTGTTAGAACATTGAAACTATCACGAGAAACTTCTAATATTATCTACTCGATTATCTACTCGACAATGGCAGTAATAATCTAGACCAGGGGTTCCTAAACTTTAAAGATGACGGAACATCAACCAAATATACCTTTTATTTTATGGAACCCCATAACAAATGGTTACAAATCAACAATACAAATTTATATAAGAACTTTTTTTTTTAAGAAATGTCTAAAATAATTGAAACACATAATTCTTAACTTAAAGTTTTATTGTTTTATAAATAATTGTTTTATAGCTCGGCGGTACAAATAATATTTGTAACCGTGGCATTATTTAATAGCTTATAATAAATAATTTTGGCGAATCCCTCATGACTAGAGTTACCCCTAGGTTCCGCGGAAACAAGTTTGGGGATTCCTGATCTAGACGATTTGTTGCCAAAAATAAAACAATATATATATATATATATCTGACGTAATATCATCGCATAAGTTTTATACTTTGTATTTTAACTGTGCCAAAGCGGACCCAAACATAGATGAGACCAAATAAAATTAACTAATACTACCTGTCTCATTCCACTCTCATTTAGTTTCGATGTCACGACGAAACACGAAAATTAGGTATTCGTCCAAAAAACCGTGGTAATTTTGAATTGAAACCGGTCATAATTGTAAATATCGAAGTACCCACTTTAAAAACTGTGGTCGTTTTGTATATTTCCCAGTCAGAATGTAAAATATCGAATTACTCACTTTAACCGTAACACGTGGCGAAGTTTTGTAATTAATATACACGTATGTATATGGATTTATGTATGTCATATTGTGTTTGAATATTTAGCAGTTGTATTGTTTGGGAAGTGACGTCATAACGGGGTAAAGTTTGGGATGTCTTTGGATGTGTTTTGCGGATGTTGCATTTAGTATATATCGGCTTGTTGAGCGAGTGAGTCAGCGGCGCTGTGTCAAATATTACCCATTATTCTATTTAATTCATTAATATTATTATTAATGTATGATAGTTATGAATAAAAATGATTTTTAAACATTCCTGTGTATTATTTGTATCCGGTCAACAGAATATCTACGTCATGTAATAAATAACGCATGCGATATTTTCTCAAATAAAGGAAATAAATTGAAAACAGTGGTAGAAACATAAATATTATAAAATAAAGTCTTCTGCCACGTCTGTCTGTTTGTTCGCGATAAACTCAAAAACTACTGAACGGATTTTTATGCGGTATATAATTAGTCAAGGTTTTCTTTATTATCAGGGCGGGACAATGTGCGCCGGGTCCGCTAGTTACTCTATACATAAAGGAGAGTTTTAATTGGTTTTAATATTTTCTTTCTCTTTCTATTATAGTTTGTTAGATTTTATATCTATATTTTATCTTAATATATATATTTTTTGTGTGCGTGTGTATGTGACTGAACTCCTCCTAAACGACTGGACCGATTTTGATGAAATTTTGTGTACGTGTTCCAGTGGATCCGAGAATGGTTTACAATTGGACCCGGTAGGTGGCGCTGCGGTTGACTTTTAAGATTTTTTTTATTATCAAGGCAGGACAACGTCCGCAGGGACCGCTAGTATATATTTATATGTATAAAACAATCCTCCGCCGCGTCGGTCTGTCTTTCTGTTCGCGATAAACTCAAAAATTACATAACAGATTTTCATGCGGCTAGATTAATAGATAGTGATTGACGAGGAACGTGTAGGTATATAGTTAGTCAAGATGTTTTGTAAATTAGTTGAAATATAATGATAAATGTTGGAAGTGTCTGAAAAAGTCAAGTCGACCGGGAGCTTTCGTTAAAAACGCTGCCTAATCCCTTTGAGATATAACAAAATAGTTGATATAATACCCACGATTTCGACTTCAAGTAATTTTTGAATGATGCGCACACAACGACATAGATGTATCATTTATGTATATAGGTAAAAATCGAACCAGTCATAATAAGAGCCGACAGATGTGAAAACTCAATACAATAGAATATCTGTTCTATACATACATATATACATCTATTGGCGCTACGAACAATAGTTATATGCATTTTTATAGTTAATAATTGATATATGATAAGCACAATCTCAATAAGAAATGTCAATACTAGATATCCACAGGCTATACTAATCTAATCTTACTAGCATGTCATGACGTGAAATTATAAATTTATCTCCTGCCATAAATACCTCTCAACGCGCCTAAAGAAGTTAAAGTATAATTTATTACCGTATTATGACAAGTTGAACAAATACAGAACAGTTACAGTTGTTCCTCATACAATCGCAAAATTAAAATCAATTGTGAGACTCCACCAGCGGATGAGTAATACAAAATTTAGTAACACTTATAGTCACGGAGCTGGCAACTTGTTTCTTTTATTTAAAAGTGTATTTTAAACTGAAGTTTTTAACCCCAAAAAAAAGCTATAGGTTTTTTAACGTAATCCACAATCTGATCTGATGTTAAATGACTAAGTAGTCTAAGATAGTAGACACGTTAAATCTATAGGACCGGCTCTCAAGTACAGCTGTTGTAACACACCAACAGGTGCTTGGCGGTAGTCCAACTTAAGGGTGGTAGCCAGATGGATTTAGGGAAAACCCTGACATACTATGAATTCGTCAAGATGTTTTTCGTCACCGCGTTCTCCGACATAGTTCCAAGGATTCGAACCTACGTCCATCGACGCGATGACCGCTATCAATTAAGCCATTATCACTTCAAAATTTATGATATATCAATTATCAAATATTTCCTACTAACTGCGGGAAGAAAATGAGACCAAATCTTCGTTTTACGGTAAGACCATGTCATGAAATGTAATGACAACTGAACAGTTGTACATCAATCTGTCAATATTTAAAAAAAATCTCCTACTTATCTCACTCACTCACTTTTTATATAAAGATTTGTTAACTTATGTTTATCATTTACGAATTTTCAAACATTTTCCTCCATAAAAAAAACTTGCCCTGAAAACTGAGTCGTTACATTTCAAAATGATCTAAATCCAATTTCAATCGTTCATAAAACATCTTTATAGGATTTCCAATTTCTATACACCGAGAACGAAGGTCAAATTTTGTCGTTCATAAGATTTTTAGTTTTTTTTTATGTATGATCTTCATATTTTGCATGCACAAAAATCTGGACATTTTGAAAAATGAACCAAAAATATTAGGAACCGCTAAAATTGGATTTAAGTTATTTTGAAATGTAACGACACAATAATAAAAAAAACAGCTAAAAAATAAGTCAAATAGATGCAGCTATTTGTAACTGACGCGCTCAAATAATTGTATTTTATTTATACGGATCTATATACTGGGGACGCCGCGGCGATGTCGACGTCACCGTGGGGTGTCGTGCGGGGCTTTCTATGCTAAATTTAAAGTGGACTGTATATGCGGGGGTGCTATATTTGATATTCAACTATTGCGATCAGTTACGACTAGGGAGACCAGGGTAGGAAGGAAACTTGGCACATACCTCGCGGCGATGCAGTCTCCACGTGGCTAGCCGGCTAGGTGATTCTCGTTTCTCTCCACCGAGTCTTCTCTTACACAACACTTATTGTTTATAATGTATGTCGGCACTTATGTAGCGATGCGTTTATTTCTCACTCGACCATGCAAAAACTCAAAATGTTAGCATGCGGCGCGGCTCAGCGCGGACACAACAAAACTGTCCGGCGCGCAAACTACAAGACGATAGCAGTCGAACTAACACAATGGCGGCAACAGTCGAACACTGGTGGCCGCAATCGAAACTATTGGCGGCGCGAGCGTCGCGATACCGAACTAGCGTGTGCCATAGTTAAAGGGAAGCGTGATTGGGCAAGGCTAGAAAGGTGGCGTGACCTGATCGCAATTAATTGGTCAAAATTCAAAGGGACGCGATTTAAACCATAATGCGGGAATTTTCAAACATACATAAAGCGGCGCAACCATATACTATATTATATTTTTGGGACAGTAGTGTAATTTTGATTTCACTAGAAATATATTAATTAATTATAGTAATATTAATTTAAATTAAATTACCAACTTTGCTAAACTAACTACTTAATAGGATTATTAATAGTGAACAAACAAAAAATCTTGATACACCTTTTTGGTTATATTAACGAACGTGATGCATTGAGTACCTGAATAAGTTAGTAAATAAAAAACTTTAATTTCTCTCTTGTTCCACAAATATTACACTTAAATATTATATATTTGCAGTCACTCGTGCAATTAAGACGGCTCAAAGGACATGGAGTCAGAATGTATTTAACCGTTGTTATTACCTACTCGAGAATGGTAGTAGTGATCTACTAGAAGATTTGTCACCAATAATAATAAGGTCAATTTTCGAGCACTGACAAACACTAGTTCTTATTAATAGATCTCCCTAAGGGATATTAAAACCCTATAAAAACTCATTACGTACATGCCTAAATACATTTAGTTACGTATAACATGTCTATCGAATATAGATATTTAATTAATTTGGCGCTTAACATAACCGCGATAAAAAAATGTAATGATTTTTAATCTTTTATTCTCAGACTTTTGTTGTCTGTGCTATCTTTTCTTATGTTTTTCATGTCTCTTTCGTTTGATTCCTTCGTGTATTTGTATAAAACATAAAAACATTGGTTTAGTCGTCCTTAATGTAATGAGAAATTTCCGCCAAACAACATGTATACCAAAAGAAAGCATTCTTTAAATTGTATATATAACTCGAGAACTCGACAAATTACGACAGTTTATGACGTCGTTATTTCTTTTAGTTAAGCGTTTTCTTTTTTCTTCTTTTATGCCCGAGCAGGCAAACGAACAGGTGGGTCACCTGATGTTAAGTGATCACCACCGTCCATAGACACTTGCAACACCAGGGGAGTCGCAAGTCGCAAGTTGAGTTGAGATGCCATCCTGTGTTTGGGGAGAGGAGGAGGAAGGAAAGTGGGAAGGGTGGGGGGAAAGAGGTCCTCCGGTGCTTTCAGTGACCGAACGCAACGCAACAATGCGTGCACTGTTAGTTGACGTGGGTGTGTCTGTGTGTCGGGTGGCAGTACCGCGGGCGAACCGACACATTTATGCTGAAACCAGTAGTAGCTTCAGCGTGGCTCTACCACCTAAAAGATATATTATCTGTCGACATATATTGTTTGTCTGTAAACTTTATTAAGTTTTTACTTTATATTTGTACGTTTCATAATTTGTTTACTCGTTTTATATCGCTCTGAAACTCCTTTCTTCACATCGATAAATTATGTTGTTATCGACTTTATAAGTCTCTATAGTAAGTTTATTATCACAGACTAGAGGTCCCGGCGGACGTTTTCCTGCCCTGACCATAAAAAGAAACCTTGACAAATTATATACCTAAACCTTCCTCATGAATCACTTTATCTACTGGTGAAAGCCGCATGAAAATTCGTTCAGTAGTTTTTGCGTTTATCGAGAACAGACAGACAGACCCGGCAAACGACTTTGTTTTATAATATGTAAACGTAAAAAATATTGGTTTTGTCATACCTTAATGTAAAGAGAAATTACCGCCAAACATCATCTACACCAAGATATGTAATTCTTTCAGAGATTCCTAAATTATATTTTTAAAATGTACCTTGTATAATACACGCTTCTATTCCATATATATTGTAACTGACCTCAGAATTCGATAAATTACGACAACTTCAATATCGACAAATCTTTTAGTAAGCCATTTTCTGTATTGCCTATCGATTTGTATCGTTTGTCTGTCTGTTTGTCGTTTTATTCCGTGTGTATTTGTTTGTCCATTTCATAATTTGTTTACTCGTTTTATATCGCACTAAAACGCCTTTCTTATCATCGATAAATTATGTTTTCATCGACTTTGTAAGTCTCTCTAATAAGTTTATTGATGCTATATATATGCTCTTCTGTGTCCTAAACCAATGATTCTACTTTTATAAATGTCGAAATAATATCTAGACAAAAATGAAACGTTCATGATTTCTGTTAAAAAAAATTAATTTAAAATTATTAAAAATCTTAATAATCGACTTTTTTTATATTGGTCCGCTAAGACCGTGTAGCATTAATAATAATGAATGATATAAATATCGATGCTCCGTATTAATCGATTTTAGGTTCGATTTCATTATCGTCTTATCTCGATATAAATATCGATGCTCCATATTAATCGATTTTAGGTTCGATTTCATTATCGTCTTATCTCGATACAGTATGTTAGTCGATATTGAGCTCGGTTTGAATATTGAGTATTTTTTTTCTTTAAATATTAGGTTAGCGACGGGAATATCGATTTAATTAAATCGCATTTAGTATAACATTCCATATTTGTCTTTTATATATAAATAAGAATCTTGTGATACCTCAAAACCACATATTCTCAATAAGGAAGGACCTACAGTATTACTTTAAAATTTAATAAATTCCTGCCAAATCGATATTCCTGCAAAACTCATGAACTGTTTACATTTTTAAATTTTTTTACATTTTAAAAATCTTTTAAAGTTTATACATATAAAGTGAGACAAGAATATCTCCCTACTCTTTCTATTTTTTGTATATCACAGGGTCTCTAGAATCATGGGCTGAGTTCCCAAAATATCGATAATTGTTCAGTTTTTCCTTACAATTTCTAAGTAATAGATAGTATACGAAATACGAACGGAGTCGCCGGCCGAGGCTAGTTTTGACACGTAATCAAATCATGTATTTGCAAATGATAGTACCGCTTTATATTTAAGATAATAATAATGAATCTCATTTAATATTTCAGAGATGTTGCTTTATCGACTTTGTTTTTTACGTTTATCGATAAATTTGCAGCGATATTTAAATTCTTTTGGGTCCACCTTATATATATATAAAATATATAGATTGTTACATTTAGAGAGGTCATTAACGAGTTTTATGGTTTAAAAAAAAGGTAAATTTTTGTTTACCCTCATTTTCCCCGAATCTACGATACAAAGTTACTATAAAGTACGTCTTACATGTCTATAGTAGGTTTTATCGGAAACTTACTAATGTAACTAGTGCAATTTAAAGTACTATTATTTTATATTCGTAACTGCGTTATTTGACCCTATATTTGGGCAAAAGTGAAAACTATTTCCAAAGAATAACGGCACATAAATTTGTTATATGTCACGAAAATTCTCTAGAAGTTCGAACAAGATGGCCGCAATTTTTTTTTAGAAAATAGAAATCATCACACGACAGATATTTTATAATAAAAAGTACGTATATATATATTTTTGAGGAGACATGAGTTTTTACAGTGACACTTCTTTAGGTGTGATGATAATTTAATTCCAACGTCGAAGAATATTAAACAAATCGTCTCTGACTCGAAAGAGATGGAAAATAGATACTTGGTTAACGAGAGAAAGAGAAGAGCGCGAAAGAACAAAGACGACTATAGTATTAGAAAGGGACCATAGATATTATAACTAAAAGAGCTGTAGATCATCATAAGCGCGTCGACACCGCCTTGTTAAAACTTGGCTAACTAGCAAACGTGATCTAGCCCCGTCAATCCGCCCGTATCTAAGCAACATATAACTATTTCTTTTTCACCACCGATATTGAGAGTATACCATCTCGCTTCCACATTTTATATAAGACAGTGTGGCGTTACAATATTACTTTACGTATGTGTGCGTTACCGTGCCATTTATTTGGTCAAAATATTATGTAGGTAACGTATTTACAGCATTCTAGTTATAATATCATTGAAAGGGGCAGAGTGTGTTATCGATTAAAATTAATAATTGTTTTTAAACAGTAAGCAGTTATTTTACTTTGAGTAATATTCTGCCATAGAATTTTCTCTTCTACCACGGGTAGTGATTTGTTACGATCTGTTTTTTTTATTTATTTTGGTCCTTCGAACCGTTGAACTTTACCAATTGAGGGTTTTTGGCTTTTATTTTGGTCCTTCGATCCGTTAAATTTTAACCGTTGGGGGTTTTTGGCTACAAGTGATCCCTATCCCCGATATTGGAAACTGAACCCCGGAATCGGGAACCCTTTGGCTGTGTAGAGAGATTTTTGATAAATTGTGATGACGTACAGGTTATTTGATGTCGTAATTTGGATACTCAGCGGTGATTCGCAAAGAAATTGTTTTCTTACACAAATAAAAAGATATATTTCGATGGTTTTCAGTTATTTATTGAACGCAACCGAAAGTGTTTCTCTTAAACGCCTATCATTAACCAATGATAAGAATTATGTTATTATTTTTCTTTCGTATTGTAAAATAGTGACTTTAAGCATAATAACGTTATATATCATAGACAAGTTGTTTGTAACGAACTTTTTTTTTCTTAAATATAACTTTTATTAATATTTATCTTGTGTTTCTCTCTCTCTCTATTTGTATAAGTATTTTGCGCGTTTATTAAGTTATCGGTTTGTGTGAGCCTTCTCACGCATTATATAGACAAGGCTATGAGGGGTGCCATGTAGTTTTGCGATTGGTTGTTATTAATTATATGTTGCCCTCATTCAATTCTCTTGTTATGTTATTTATCACAGTGATAAGTTATTTTCACGCTATTTATCACAGTGATAAGCTATTTTCACGCTATTTGTCACAGTGAAAAGCTATTTTCACGCTGTGACTGCTTGTGATTAATTCTTCTAATATAGCGGTTATTTTTAAGAGAAGGGAAATGGCAAAGGGTTGGCCTAAACAACGAAGATATTTGGCTCGCAACGTTGGTTCCAACCTTTGCAAAGTAAACCAAATTGTTTGTGGTAAAAAAAGATTGTGTTATATACGTTCTATGGTGTAAAAAAAATCGTGGCTTTGTTGAGTTTTATTATGATATGTGTAAAAATATAGGAATTATAGATGTATAGAAAACGATGAATAAATATGTCTCGTGTATTTTCTCTCATATCTCAGAGCCTATAAGCTTGAAACGTGTCTTTGCTTAACTTGATAGCGTGTGAATATGAGAAACGTTTTTTTTTTAATATAGATGAGATGATCCAGTGATGATTTTGATTTATTTATTTCAATTAAAACGTAAAATGAACCGAGTATGACATCTTATTACAGTATACTAATTAATCAGTTGTAAAGACTATGTTTCTTTGCCGTGTATCAGAAGAAAAAGTTAAGCAACGTTAATAGAATTTAAAATGTGTGAGCATTTTTTTTAATCATATTTGTTTCAAATTATCTTCTTTTGGTGTGTTGTGAAAAATCGGTTAGAGTATAATTTCAGTTTGAAATATAAGTTGCACGCGCAGGTGTAACACACTATGAATTATATTTTAACCCAAAACAGAAGCTGTGTGCCCCGATGTAACACACCATGAAGTTAGGTTACAAATTATTTTCTAAAATATTATATAGGCTACTTCTTTTAAATATAACTTATATTGTGTATAATTTTGGTACGTTATTTATTCAAACTTTTATACATAATATTATTTTTATTCTTTTTTTTTTTTTTTTTATTTTGATTTTTTTCCCCAAGAAATTTTTTTAATCCCCCCTGGGGTAATCGGGCACAACTCGCCTCCCTAGTTTCTATATTGCCCTTCGAACGTTTGATGAAAAGTTAATAATGTAAAAAAAAAATTATAAACTTTTGGACCAAATCTGTTAATAGAGATGTCAAATGTCAAATATGAGTGTTAAATTTTAAAAAATCAATGTGTTTTGCTTTTTTTTTGTCTCTGTCGTTTACTAGAGCGTCTCCATTTCATTTTGTTAATGTCACATGAACTTAATTACAATGAAATAAAGTAAATATTGGTATATATAAAGTTTTAATTATTATTGGGGGCCATTCAAATATTACGTAAGCAGAAGTTTTGTAATTTCTGATTCGCCCCCTCCTCTTGCTCAACAAAAGTAAGCAACGTTCTTAACCCTCCCCTCCCATAATTATGTAAATATTTATATAAGTATATTCAGTAAATAAATATTGCTGACGTAATCACCATCCAGACCCCCTACCCCCTATGTCATCAAAAATAAGCACATCAAGGACCCACCTCCCCCCATCAGTGCTTACTTAATACTTGAATGACCCCTTACAGACAAATTCATAATATTGATTCCGGTCGCATTTTGCAAAAGCAATATTATCATAAAATCTTTCTGAATATCTTCAATATCATCACTGGATATCAGAACAAATCTCTGGGGAATGATATGCATATGAAATCGAGTTACAATACCGTCCGTTCATTGAAGTGGTATATGTTAAACAAGCTGGCGTCCGTGTAAAATAAACGATTTTATCTGGATCAATTACGGACTGCCTTTTTTAAAAGTTAGCTCTTAAATTTTATCATTTCTACTTAACCCCCTATGAAAAAGCGTAACGATACGTAATGTACATAATGCTCTGAATAGTTATGTATTTAACAGTAATACATTATCGAAAGGTTTACTCCTTTAAGGTATAAATCTGAACAATCGAAATGGCACTTCCAATTTTTTATACGTATATATCGGTCACAAACAAATATTGTGATTTTAAAGAGACGCTGACGAAACTGTTGCATTTTTAATACATATTCAAATAGTTTTAACAATCATATCGATAGATAGTTAAGTTTTAATAATCTCAGGAAAGTGTCCTGGCGCTGTTATTCAAAGTTTATTAAGACAAACAACAAATACAGTAATGTTATTTATACTCCATATAATTTTGAAGTTAACTTCTGCTTTTCCCCCATTACCTTACGTTACCTCGCCTTCCCTTAACTTACCTTCCTATCCCTTACATGTGCGGTCATAAGATAACATAGTATTATTGTGTGGACAGTGGTAACCATTTTCTTTGGTCATTTAACTGGTTTGGTATATAATTATCTAAGTGTAACCTGCTATCGGTAGAACTAAACGAAATAGGAATAAACTTCTAACATTACCTCACCTTCCCTTCCCTTCTTTTCTCTCACCTTACCTACGGGGTCATAAGATTAACACAAAGTTGTTGTGTGAACAGTGGCAGAAGTTTAGTTTGATCATTTAAAAGATTTGAGATATACATTATCTAAAGGTAACCTGCTATCGGTAGAACTAAACGATAGGGATAAAGGATAAACTCCTTACCTTACCTCAACTCACCTCCCCTTCCGTTACCTTACCTATACGGTCATAAAATTAACAGTGTTATTTTGTGGGCAGTTATGGCAGTTTATTTCTGTAATTTGAGGGTGTTTGGGATGTACATTAATTAAGTATAACCCTGCTGATGGTAGAACTAAACGAAATAGAGATACATTTTCCCAATTTTTGGGTAAATATTAAATAAAATAAAAGCTTACAGCACTCGATCAACGGGCGGTGGAGAAATTTTATTATGTAAGACTTCAAATACCATAGAACTTTGATTAAATTTAATGGAAAAAAAACATAAATGTTAAATATTTTTTTTAGGTAACTAATTCGCAATTAATCGTCTTAAAATAAAAGCACGTTGCTATATCTAACAAATAGTGCCTTCTATCAAATTTTATATTCAATCATTTATGTTGTATAGAGTCACACTAATAAAGTTTAAAAATATTTTCTATCCTCGTCTAATGAATAATGTTAGTAGAGAACAGAGTTATAAATGTTGTACAATAACCGGTTTAAGTTCTGGCAACGTCGAGTAAAAATCATTTTTTTTTCCCTGTAATAAATTGTCTTTTATTCCGAGTTGTACAGCGTGTATTACTGTGTTTGTATAAATTACGGTTAAAGTGGGTAGTTTTATAATCGTCTAGTATTGCCAGATCGTCTTTAGAATGAATTAGAATGTAAATTAATTTTGATTGAAAATTTATTTCCTGAGAAATGATTTTTAAGTAGATTTTTTTTTGAAGTCTGATAAAATGAAATATTTCTGCAAGATTTCGGTGGGAATTTAGACTGTCATGTAGTGGGATTTTATATTTTATTCATAGTCTTGTGTTATTTCACTCTATACTTTGTAATATTGGTGGCAGTTTACATAATATCGTTTGGCTATTGTGCACTAGTGAAGTGGATGGGAAATGGTACTACGGAGCATGCATTCATAGATGCCACGAATAGTCCTAAAGTTCTAACAAGGGAGCCGCCATCTTGTTAGAACATTGAAACTATCACGAGAAACTTCTAATATTATTACCTACTCGACGATGGCAGTAATAATCTAGACCAGGGGTTCCTAAACTTTAAAGATGACGGAACATCAACGAAATATACCTTTTATTTTATGGAAACCCATAACAAATGGTTACAAATCAACAATACAAATTTATATAAGAACTTTTTTTTTAAGAAATGTGTAAAATAATTGAAACACATAATTCTTAACTTAAAGTTTTATTGTTTTATAAATAATTGTTTTATAGCTCGGCGGTACAAATAATATTTGTAACCGTGGCATTATTTAATAGCTAATAATAAATAATTTTGGCGAATCCCTCATGACTAGAGTTACCCCTAGGTTCCGCGGAAACAAGTTTGGGGATTCCTGATCTAGACGATTTGTTGCCAAAAATAAAACAATATATATATATATATCTGACGTAATATCATCGCATAAGTTTTATACTTTGTATTTTAACTGTGCCAAAGCGGACCCAAACATAGATGAGACCAAATAAAATTAACTAATACTACCTGTCTCATTCCACGTATTTCTTTTCTCATTTAGTTTCGATGTCACGACGAAACACGAAAATTAGGTATTCGTCCAAAAAACCGTGGTAATTTTGAATTGAAACCGGTCATAATTGTAAATATCGAAGTACCCACTTTAAAAACTGTGGTCGTTTTGTATATTTCCCAGTCAGAATGTAAAATATCGAATTACTCACTTTAACCGTAACACGTGGCGAAGTTTTGTAATTAATATACACGTATGTATATGGATTTATGTATGTCATATTGTGTTTGAATATTTAGCAGTTGTATTGTTTGGGAAGTGACGTCATAACGGGGTAAAGTTTGGGATGTCTTTGGATGTGTTTTGCGGATGTTGCATTTAGTATATATCGGCTTGTTGAGCGAGTGAGTCAGCGGCGCTGTGTCAAATATTACCCATTATTCTATTTAATTCATTAATATTATTATTAATGTATGATAGTTATGAATAAAAATGATTTTTAAACATTCCTGTGTATTATTTGTATCCGGTCAACAGAATATCTACGTCATGTAATAAATAACGCATGCGATATTTTCTCAAATAAAGGAAATAAATTGAAAACAGTGGTAGAAACATAAATATTATAAAATAAAGTCTTCTGCCACGTCTGTCTGTTTGTTCGCGATAAACTCAAAAACTACTGAACGGATTTTTATGCGGTATATAATTAGTCAAGGTTTTCTTTATTATCAGGGCGGGACAATGTGCGCCGGGTCCGCTAGTTACTCTATACATAAAGGAGAGTTTTAATTGGTTTTAATATTTTCTTTCTCTTTCTATTATAGTTTGTTAGATTTTATATCTATATTTTATCTTAATATATATATTTTTTGTGTGCGTGTGTATGTGACTGAACTCCTCCTAAACGACTGGACCGATTTTGATGAAATTTTGTGTACGTGTTCCAGTGGATCCGAGAATGGTTTACAATTGGACCCGGTAGGTGGCGCTGCGGTTGACTTTTAAGATTTTTTTTATTATCAAGGCAGGACAACGTCCGCAGGGACCGCTAGTATATATTTATATGTATAAAACAATCCTCCGCCGCGTCGGTCTGTCTTTCTGTTCGCGATAAACTCAAAAATTACATAACAGATTTTCATGCGGCTAGATTAATAGATAGTGATTGACGAGGAACGTGTAGGTATATAGTTAGTCAAGATGTTTTGTAAATTAGTTGAAATATAATGATAAATGTTGGAAGTGTCTGAAAAAGTCAAGTCGACCGGGAGCTTTCGTTAAAAACGCTGCCTAATCCCTTTGAGATATAACAAAATAGTTGATATAATACCCACGATTTCGACTTCAAGTAATTTTTGAATGATGCGCACACAACGACATAGATGTATCATTTATGTATATAGGTAAAAATCGAACCAGTCATAATAAGAGCCGACAGATGTGAAAACTCAATACAATAGAATATCTGTTCTATACATACATATATACATCTATTGGCGCTACGAACAATAGTTATATGCATTTTTATAGTTAATAATTGATATATGATAAGCACAATCTCAATAAGAAATGTCAATACTAGATATCCACAGGCTATACTAATCTAATCTTACTAGCATGTCATGACGTGAAATTATAAATTTATCTCCTGCCATAAATACCTCTCAACGCGCCTAAAGAAGTTAAAGTATAATTTATTACCGTATTATGACAAGTTGAACAAATACAGAACAGTTACAGTTGTTCCTCATACAATCGCAAAATTAAAATCAATTGTGAGACTCCACCAGCGGATGAGTAATACAAAATTTAGTAACACTTATAGTCACGGAGCTGGCAACTTGTTTCTTTTATTTAAAAGTGTATTTTAAACTGAAGTTTTTAACCCCAAAAAAAAGCTATAGGTTTTTTAACGTAATCCACAATCTGATCTGATGTTAAATGACTAAGTAGTCTAAGATAGTAGACACGTTAAATCTATAGGACCGGCTCTCAAGTACAGCTGTTGTAACACACCAACAGGTGCTTGGCGGTAGTCCAACTTAAGGGTGGTAGCCAGATGGATTTAGGGAAAACCCTGACATACTATGAATTCGTCAAGATGTTTTTCGTCACCGCGTTCTCCGACATAGTTCCAAGGATTCGAACCTACGTCCATCGACGCGATGACCGCTATCAATTAAGCCATTATCACTTCAAAATTTATGATATATCAATTATCAAATATTTCCTACTAACTGCGGGAAGAAAATGAGACCAAATCTTCGTTTTACGGTAAGACCATGTCATGAAATGTAATGACAACTGAACAGTTGTACATCAATCTGTCAATATTTAAAAAAAATCTCCTACTTATCTCACTCACTCACTTTTTATATAAAGATTTGTTAACTTATGTTTATCATTTACGAATTTTCAAACATTTTCCTCCATAAAAAAAACTTGCCCTGAAAACTGAGTCGTTACATTTCAAAATGATCTAAATCCAATTTCAATCGTTCATAAAACATCTTTATAGGATTTCCAATTTCTATACACCGAGAACGAAGGTCAAATTTTGTCGTTCATAAGATTTTTAGTTTTTTTTTATGTATGATCTTCATATTTTGCATGCACAAAAATCTGGACATTTTGAAAAATGAACCAAAAATATTAGGAACCGCTAAAATTGGATTTAAGTTATTTTGAAATGTAACGACACAATAATAAAAAAAACAGCTAAAAAATAAGTCAAATAGATGCAGCTATTTGTAACTGACGCGCTCAAATAATTGTATTTTATTTATACGGATCTATATACTGGGGACGCCGCGGCGATGTCGACGTCACCGTGGGGTGTCGTGCGGGGCTTTCTATGCTAAATTTAAAGTGGACTGTATATGCGGGGGTGCTATATTTGATATTCAACTATTGCGATCAGTTACGACTAGGGAGACCAGGGTAGGAAGGAAACTTGGCACATACCTCGCGGCGATGCAGTCTCCACGTGGCTAGCCGGCTAGGTGATTCTCGTTTCTCTCCACCGAGTCTTCTCTTACACAACACTTATTGTTTATAATGTATGTCGGCACTTATGTAGCGATGCGTTTATTTCTCACTCGACCATGCAAAAACTCAAAATGTTAGCATGCGGCGCGGCTCAGCGCGGACACAACAAAACTGTCCGGCGCGCAAACTACAAGACGATAGCAGTCGAACTAACACAATGGCGGCAACAGTCGAACACTGGTGGCCGCAATCGAAACTATTGGCGGCGCGAGCGTCGCGATACCGAACTAGCGTGTGCCATAGTTAAAGGGAAGCGTGATTGGGCAAGGCTAGAAAGGTGGCGTGACCTGATCGCAATTAATTGGTCAAAATTCAAAGGGACGCGATTTAAACCATAATGCGGGAATTTTCAAACATACATAAAGCGGCGCAACCATATACTATATTATATTTTTGGGACAGTAGTGTAATTTTGATTTCACTAGAAATATATTAATTAATTATAGTAATATTAATTTAAATTAAATTACCAACTTTGCTAAACTAACTACTTAATAGGATTATTAATAGTGAACAAACAAAAAATCTTGATACACCTTTTTGGTTATATTAACGAACGTGATGCATTGAGTACCTGAATAAGTTAGTAAATAAAAAACTTTAATTTCTCTCTTGTTCCACAAATATTACACTTAAATATTATATACTTGCAGTCACTCGTGCAATTAAGACGGCTCAAAGGACATAGAGTCAGAATGTATTATTCCTACTACAAAAACGGGCAGTTCGAGCAATCTATGATTTGGGACCTCGTGAATCATTAAAGACTAAGTTTCAGGAATTCGGTATTTTAACTCTGCCCTCTCAATATATTCTTGAGAATTTGATGTACGTCCGGAAAAACTTAGATAATCTAGATTTAGTAAAAGACCGACATAATGTAAATACCAGAAACCATAACAAACTGGTCACTCCATGTTTCAGGCTTACTAAGACCAGTAACAGTTTTTTAGGTAATAGTGTTAGATTTTATAACAAAGTCCCAAAACTCATTACCGATTTGCCGGATAGTAGGTTCAAGTGTTATGTCAAGCGGGTCTTAATACATAAAGGTTATTACAGGGTGGATCAGTACGTGAACGATAGCGACGTCTGGAAGTGACGCCTCTCTCTGTGCAACCACTAAAAACGAATGTAGCTTTATGTGTCTATTGGTGTGTTAATAAAAAAAAAATATATATGTTAGTTACTATGAAAAGATAAACCAGATCGAGTTTCTTGCCGGTTCTTCTCGATGACTGGGTTGTTTTCCGAACCGGTGGTAGTTTTGACGTTCATAAGTGCCTTCTCAGGGCCTAAATTGAATAAAGAGTATTTTGATTTTGATTTTGTATTTAACCGTTGTTATATTATTACCTACTCGAGAATGATAGTAGTGATCTACTAGAAGATTGGTCACCATAATGAGGTCAATTTTCGAGCACTGACAAACACTAGTTCTTATTAATAGATCTCCCTAAGGGATATTAAAACCCTATAAAAACTCATTACGTACATGCCTAAATACATTTAGTTACGTATAACATGTCTAACTCTCGGCTAAACGTGAACAAATGAACGTTATAGAAAAATGTTGAACAATAATCTATAATTGCACATTTGCCCAAACAAGATTATCAGTTTCTATTTTGTTGTTTCTTCTGGAAATATCTTATTTCTGGTCAGGTTTAGTTGCTAAAGTGCTTCACTGCCAAGTGCTCTGCGCCTCGTGATGTTTTGGAAGATTATTCTTTTACTCACGGGTGCTGTCCTTTGTTACTCAGGTAAGATGTTTATATACTAGCAGTCGTTCTCGACTTCGTCTGTATGTACACAATACAATACACAATTGGCAATTTCCCATATATTTGGAAACATTTTCTGTGTAGAAACTAACTAGCTGGCCCGGCAAACTCCGTACCTCCTCAGAATCAACAAAAGTTGTGTTAACTTATTATTTCGAATAAATTAATTTTTTTATTAATATAAAATGAATACTCAAACTAAATTAAGTTCAATAAATGTACAAAATATCAAAATCATGACGCTCGTATAATAAAAAATCCATGGAAATCAGTCAATCCGTTCTCGAGGTATAATCAAAAATGCCTTTCCTTACACAATGTATGAGACAATGAATTTTCGTCGTAATTTTTATTTGCGAATTCTCTGTTATTTTTATAGTTATTCTGCTATTTGGGGCAAAGACAAATCCAACAAAAAATGGTCTTGGCGTTCTCGAGTTATAAATTATATGACTATACTTTTATATATATATATAGATTTACAAAAGACTAACTCGTCTGAGTGACTGACGGAAAAGTAACTACTCGTATGTAAGTCTAAAATAAAACACAAAGAAAAGAGATAAACCAGATCGAGTTTCTTGCCGGTTCTTGTCGATGACTGCATTGTTTTTCGAACCGGTGGTAGCTTTTTAACGCTCAAAGGGCGTATCCAGGGCCTACAATTTTGTTTTCTGCAGACTCTTGGTTAAAACATTTTTATTAGTTACTAGCTTCTACCCGCGACTTCGTCTGCATGGAACAGTTACTTTGGGTTAACACTAACAGCCAGCAGAAGCTTTCAAAAGATAAATGAAACCCAATTTTCAAACATTCTTAGCATGATGATATAGCCTATAGCCTTCCGCGATAAATGAGCTATCGAACACTGAAAGAAGTTTTCAAATCGGACCAGAAATTCCTGAGAGTAGCGCGTTCAACCAAAAAAAACCTCCAACTTTATAATATTAGTATAGATTACTACTCTTCTCTCGTAATTAACTCGAGCCGTCATTAATTACAATAACTTTTGATAGAATGGACCGATTTTAATGAAACAAAGACTAAGTTATTCTCGAGGATATACTTTATGATTTTCTTTCTGAGGTTTTATTGTGAACCTATAGCAGTGATGCATGTTCATACAAACAGACAGACAGACAGACATTTCTAAAAATGATTGAAATTAATTTATTTTATTACTTACTAGCTGTGCCCGCGACTTCGTCCGCGTGGAACCTTATGTAAATAACAGTGATTAATGAAGTCGTCTGAATGTATTAAGCCCTTACTTATCTACTTTTCTATCGTACTTCGCAGTGTCGTCAATAAAATTTAATATAACTTTGGATAGAGTGGACCGATTTTAATGAAACAAAGACTAAGTTATTCTCGAAGATATGCTTTATAATTTTGTTGTGGTATTATAGTGAACTCATTACTTTAGCAGTGATGCGTGTTCATACAAACAGACAGACATTTCTAAAAATGATTGATTTTATTACTTATTTCTAGACACCTGCAACAATTTTTTTCACGAAAATCGAAAAAGTACAGACACGTTAGATTTACATTCTTATTATATGTATAGAAAAAGATGTCAAAAATCATTGTTATTGTGAGCATTTATTGTTATTTACTTAACTATTTCAGATCGGTTTTTTTAACTGAGATTATCGCCTTTATAGCGGCTTCAGTATCATCTTTTATAGCCATTTTAAAATTATAATAATACCCAATAATAATAAATAGCCAATGAAATTATAGACTGTCCAAAATTATTATCTAGAGTTCAGTTATGTGTCCCCACAAGTACATTAAGAAATCCGAAGCTATTACATGAGCCATTTGTCAGGACGACATATCGCCAAAATGCCTTTCTGATCCAAGCATGTAAATATTTTAATTCTTTAGACAATAACCTAGATTTATTCTCAGATAGTATATCATGCCTTAGACAATGTTTATCTAGAGATTTTTTTCCATAATATTAACTTTGTGTATGTAATCATGTTTTTATTTGTACATCTATATTCATAGCTGTCTTTTTTTTGTATATTCATAGTTTTTATAAGTGAAAATTTGTAATTAGCCTTTGTACGTTATTTATTTGTTATTTCATTAGTATTAGCTGTAAGTTTTCCCAAATAAATAAAAATAAATGAGAGGGCCTATGCTAAGTACTTAGTGATTTTTTAAATTTGATTTCTATAGTGCCACATAGCATTGTACGTCCGTGTAAGCTAAGAGATTACAAATGCATCTCGGAAAACCTCGCCGCTAACTTCTACTGCAGCCCAAGGCCCGGAGGCCGGGTCCCTTCCCGCTACGTCATCCCTCGGTTCCGTTTTGAAGCACCGTATTTGAACGCTACATATATTGATTGGAATTTGGTAACGCGGAGGCATGACGAGTGTTTCGTATCTGAGTTCTAGTAAGTAACATTACTTATGTTTTTTTATTGACAGGATCCTAGTCTATCATGTAGTGGATTTTATATTTTACTAGTGGGCATAGCGGACGCTGTCCCGCCCTTATAATAAAAAAAACCTTGACAAATTATATACCTAAACCTCATGAATCACGACAGACAGACGATATAATTCTTCTGTACGTGTGTATGTGACTGAACTTCTCTTTAACGGCTGGAACGATTTTGAAATTATGTGTATATGAGAGCATCCTGGATGGTTTAAGTTAAAAATTTAACCCGACAGGAGGCGTTGGAATATGTTTTCACGATTTTATTTGAGGGCAGAATAACGTCTGCTGGGACCGCTAGTATTTTGAAGTATTGGTAGCATTTTACGTAATATAGTTCAATTACTGTCAACAAGTGAAGTGGATGGGAAATAATACATGGAGCATAAATTCTGAGATGCCACAAAAACTTCCTACAAAGTTCTAACTAGGAGGCCACCATCCTGTTAAAACATCTAAATTATCGCAAGACACTTGTAATGTACCTACTCGATAATAGCAGTAATAATGTGACCGATTGATTGCCAAAAAATAAATAAAAAACATGACTTCTTTTCTTCCAACTCTAGCAACCTATACTCTTAAATGAATTCTACCTAATACTTACTTCGAATGACGGCTTAATTGATAGTGTTCGGACACTGTCAATGGACGTAAGTTCGAATCCTAGTAACTGAGTGATGAACCCCATAGTGGTATGGCTTTATCTAAGTCCGCCTGACTTAGCTCCTAACCTCAAATTAATCTCTAAGCCCCTGTAAGTGTGTTCCAGCAGTTGAACTTGGGAGTCAGGTTTAGCATGTTTACCGTTCTGTACTATATCGTCTATTCAGCGTCTATAAAAATCAAGTAGCTAAACGCTAATATCTATAAAGTATATTTTATACTATTGGTGGCAAACAAATATTGGGCCACCCGATGGTAAGCGATCACCGCCACCCGTGGACAGCTGCGATACGACGGGAGCCACAAATACATTGCCGGCCTTTGAGAAAAAAAGTTGCTCGTTGCCTTCGTTTTAAAAAAAAACATTATTAGGCTTTCTTTATTGTTTATATATATATTTTTTATATATAATAGGACGCAAACGAACAGGCGGGTCACATGATGTTAAGTGATTACCACCGTCCATAGACACTTGCAACACCAGAAGAGTCGCAAGTGCGTTGTCATCCTGTGTTTGGGGTAGGGGGAGTGGGGAAGGAGGGAGGAGGGAGGGAGGTGGGTTATCCGGCGCTCTCACTGACCAAACGAAACGCAACAATGCAAGCACTGTTACTTCACGTGGGTGTTTCCGTGTGTCGGATGCTAGTACCGCGGACGAGCCGACCCATTCAGTCTGAAACCAGTAATAGCTTCAGCGTGGCTCTACCACCTCTAATTCTAATCTAATCTTCTCTAATCTATTGTGTTTAAAATTATTACATAAGGAAATTTCATTCAGTTTTAACTTGACACGGGTGTAGTTTTGATTGCTTTGGATTGTCCAAATTTGAACCTCGCGTCGGACAGAACTCTGATCCAGCATCGATCCTACCAGGAAGACTCTTTTTACAACTACGCAATTAACGGAACATACCGTAATTATATATATATTTTTTTTTTTTTATTATTTCCTTACTAGATGTGCCCGCGACTTTGTTGCGTGAAACATTATGTAAAAAAAACAGCGATTAATAAAGTAATCTCAAATCAAATCAAAAATACTTTATTCTGTTTAGGCCTTAATAAGGCACTTATGAACGTCAAAGGCTACCACCGGTTCGGAAAACAACCCAGTAATGGAGAAGAACTGGCAAGAAACTCGATCGGGTACATTTTTTTAACATATATTTCCAATACATCATACAATAGCTTTTAGTGGATGCACAGAGAGGAGTCAATTCCAGACATCACTATCATTCACATACTGATCCACTCTATATTATCTTTTTGAAACTAAAACCCGTTTGACGTGGCGCTTAAATTTACAGTCCGGCAAATCGGTAATATGCTTTGGGACTTTATTGTAGAATCTAACACTATTACCTAAAAAACTATTACTGGTTTTGCTAAGTCTGAAACATGGGACCACAATGGGACCATCTGAATGTATTAAGTCCATTTATTTATCTACTTTTCTTCTGTACTTAAGTCACGTCCTCATCTAAAGTAACATATTATCAATTTTGATAGACCGAACCGATTTTAATGAAACAAAGACTAAATGTTATTCGGAGATTATACATTATGATTTTCTTGAAGAGGTTTTATCATGAATGCATGATTATACAAACAACCAGACATTTCTAGTATTCAAATGTATTTTACTACTAATTCCTATACATATTGTTAATTATTACAGGAGACGGACTTTGAATGAAATAATTGTAAATAACTTGTAATGGAATTGTTTAATGTATTTACGTATTTACAATTAGACTGGCGACAATAGAATCATGGAATAAAATAGAATGTGAAGAAAAAATCGTCTTTTCTTTTACGTTTGAAATATGAACGTAATGTTGCAGCATTCATACCTCCTTTATGTGAAAGGAGTTTTGTTAACACATATAATACACAAATTATGAACGAGATACGTTGATTGTGGTTTTCACACGTAGAATTAAGACAAAAGCAATAAAAAATATATATTTGACATAATGTACATAATTCAAAACTAGTTTTTTTTTATATGCTGCCAGTTATGATTACTTATAACAATAACATACACAAATTGTGTAAAATAATATATTCAAAAGAAATCTATACTATAATATTATAAAGAGGTAAAGTTTGTGAATTTGTGAGTTTGTGACGTTGTAGGGCCCGGGATAATCTCAGGAACTACTAGTCCGATTTGAAAAATTCTTTCAGTGTTATATAGCTCATTTATAGAGAAAAGTTATAGGCATATATCATCACGCTAAGACCAATAGGAGTGGATCTCCAATGAAGAATGTTTCAAAATCGGGCGTTTTTTCCTCTTGAGAACTTCCGCTGTGTGTTAGCGTTAGCCCAAAGTAACTATCGTTTTTTTCCTCTTGAGAGCTTCTGCTGCGTGTTAGCGCTAGCCCAAAGTAACTATTCCACGCGGACAAAGTCGCAGGCAGAGGCTAGTATCTTATAAATTAACTTGCAACTAGCGTGTTACTTGCTTGAAACTAAAATACAACTCGACGATTTCTCGTAACGCTCCAAAAGCATAACCTCAAAAAAACTTGTTTGGATAAACATGTTTAAATTCAAAGTATTACATAACATTTCTTGTACCAGTTTTGGAAGTTATATCTTGCTTTATATCGTTTCTTTTAGCGTTTTAACATTTTATCGCTTGTTTTGTATACAATTATTCACTTGTTTCGGTTAAAAAGATGTTTGCCTTGTTTTATAGTACGGATGATATGTGATAATATGGCAGATATGTCTAGCGAGTTTTTTTTAAATTTACAGCACTAATTCGTCTCACCACAATATTAAGCCCCACCGTGAATCTCTGCTCATCATTCACTTTCGGTGATGTGGCCGCTCTGCCCAAATTGATTGTTAATCCGAAGAGTGAGTTACCTCATTTTAAATTTAAATGGGATAATATTCCATTGAAATTCATTAATGAATTGTATGCCGGAAGTAGAATTTTAATTCTTACTGACTCCTTCCTTCCCCTTGTCAGCAAAAATAAGCACTAAAAACTCCCCACCTATGTTTGAGTGTTGGTAATTTTTATACAAAATCTCTCACAAATGTAACAGTTTTTTGGAATAAAAATAACGCCCTTTAGTGCCTACAAATTATTCGAAGATCCCTAATTACTTGATTTTAATTATAATTGTAGCCTTAAAACGTTTGCCAGTTCGTCTGTCAGATTTAATACTCTTTTGATTTATTATTAGGCAACATTAAGAGATGCAGCCATTTCTTTGGATATAATTAAATATAAAATAGTTATCGATATCTATGCCAAATTCTGAATAATTTATTTCCAGCTCAAAATCCTATTTACATGTTTTAAAAATATTTTTAATAAACAAACACACCTGATGTTAAATGATTATGTGATCCAAACATATGCTAAGTTTAGAGGGGGATTGGCTCTCAAGTGCAACTGCCGCAAGATACCAACAGGTGCTTGGCGATAAATTATGAGAGTAGTAGCTAGTGGGCGACGGGCTTAGATAAAGACCTACCACCATGCTATGGATTCATCACGATATTTTCCTTCGCCGAAAACTCCGAGCTCAGTTGCTAGAATCTGAACCTAGGTCGATGAACGCGATAACCAAACACGATAACCACTGAGCCGAGCTGAAGAGTGCAGACATTACCGATAAGAAACAGAACAGTAGACTGCAATGGTATAATCATGTAAGAGACATCCATTAGACTACGTAGGAAATTTTGTACTCCATCTGTCCATTCCTGGTTAAGGACCAAAAGGACCCAAAATAAATTGAAGGCAGTAGTACAAAAGGGTATGAAGGAGAGTAGTTTCAGAATGCGATGCCCAAGATAGAGTCAACTGGAGAAGAAAAGCACGGAAGGATGCTCCACCACCATGTGGGACAAATAGGAAGAGACAAATTTGTTTTTCCTTTTTATATGAATTGCATTAAATTTCCTAAATAACGTACAGCTCTGTGAAAAAGTCTAAATAACGTACAGCTTTGTAAATAAGTCTGAATAACGTACATATTTGAGAAGAAATCTAAAAACGGACAGCTTTGTGAAGAAGTCTAAATAATGTACATCTTTGTGAATAAGTCTAAATAATGTACAACTTTGTGAAGAAATAACTTTACGAGGTGAATGATTTGTGCTACAGATCGTATAACAGAGAGTTTCCTCGCTCGGGACATTGCACATCTCAGCATCTACGAGAGAGAAATATTTTTCTACAGGGCACCCTCGCTCGCGAGGTTTTACATCAACAGAGTCCTCTGTGACTTTGGATGCGATTAAATATTAATTAGAATAGATATAATCGAATAATAATTATAATAAAAGCAACCATTTCAAATTATCTTTAATTCGATTTCGAAGTAGTTCTAATATGCAGAAAATTAATTGTACAGTCCTGGTAATCTCTTTGGCAGTTCTGAACATAGCCGTAAGTTCGAGTTAGTGCATAATATAATCAAGAATTGAGCACATAAAAAACAAAAGTATTATTATAGAAGTCTGAACATTGACATTTATTTATTTTGAAGTTGTCTCAATGTTATAGATATATTATAATAAGTCTTTATACCTAAAGTTGTGTCTTGCGCGACTATGTTCAGAGCGGTCAAAACGCTTGACGCGTACTGTACATGTTTTTTCAAATATATGTATGTAGGTAATTTAAGAACTAAAGCTATTTAGTAAACAAAAGAATATCATTACATGTACCGTTTTTCTGATTAAGATTATATCTATCGATCTTCATGAAAGTGGGCAGTTATGTATAATTTGGTCCAACTTGAGAGATAGCACTGTTTATATTTCGATTAATGGCCTCAATATTTTTCAATTACAAATTAAATGATTGTCAATGTGGGTTATTGTTATTAATTGCAAGTTACATCAGTTTCGAACAGATGCCGCTTTAAAATAGTTTGTTGACAGAGAACTGTAGTACAAACTGTTATAGATATCTCATAGATGGCGCCAAGTTTTAATTTTGAATTTCTCTTTCAATTCTAGTTTATTTTACTGTGCATGTGTTCGTTTAATCTATTTACTATGTAACCTCGCTTTTTCTGTATCAATTTTTATTTCATTTTCATGTGTTCTTTATCATAATTATAATTTAACATGTAATAATAACTGAGCCACGGCAACGCTCGGTATATAAAACAATATTATAAAAAAGAATACGTAAATTTGGTAAATAAAAAAATGTATAAGATAATCGAATTTTATTTATAAAAATACAATTACAATAGTTTCAAACACTATAAAATTTTAAATTTCATAGAATGACCAAACTTTCCAACAAACAATTCGTTAATTTACAACGTATGGCATTAGCCGTGGTTCACACCTGACGAACGGACACGGGAACGACATTCGAATTCGCGTAAGCAGTAATAGGTTAACACCGACTTAAAAATAACGAATTTTATGTATAATAAAGCCGGAATGTAAATTAAAATGTGAAATCTCTATAGAAGGAAGATTTAGTATGTATAAAGAGACTGTATTGTTGTTTCTTTGTTACGACTCGGATGTGACATATACAATCCTTGGCATAACTTTTTGACGGCTCTCAATATAGCTGCGCATGAATGTAGTTATAAATACATATTATCTGTATAACATCTAGACTAGGATAAATTCATGACAATTTCATATTCGTAAAATACTTTAACTTTGTTTTACAATAAACTCTTAGACTATATTACGCGCAAACCCAAACTAACAGCTACTATATTCAGAGCGGTCAAAAAGATTGTCGATTATCTGCTACAAAAACATAAGGTTTCTTCAAAGTCGAGTGTCAGAAAACACGACAAGACATGGTTTTATTTCGATACTAGCGGGCACGGCGGACGTTGTACCCGCCCTGATATTAAAAAAACCTTGTAGTTAGACATATGCTATCGTTGACTTTTTTGTAGGCATTATGAAGCTCTACAACTTTTCTCTAGAACTCAATCATATATCTCTCATCGTTAAGGCAGCGTTCGTAAGTAACGTTTTCGTTCGACCGTTTTTTCTCCGAATTACTTTGCAAAACCGACTACCACTAAAAAGTCTCTTCATTTTTCGGGTTAGTATATATCCTATGACACTCACAAATAACGTGGTTAACTATTGGTAAAATAATTTTCAAAATCGGTTTAGGAAATCCAGATATTACCCCCTATAACGTCACAAACTTTATCATTTTATAATATTAGTATAGATTACCGCGCAAATCCGTACAGTCCGTGTGAATCCGGCTTTTAATTTCTAAACAAAATAACTTTCCCGAAATAGACACTACAATGTTGTCATAGATTATAAGAGTTTACGTTATCGACAATTACATTAGTTCATCATACTTTGACTTTTCAATACCTACAAGTATAAGTGGATATTCAACATGCTCGAATTATTGTTTCGAGGTCTGTCGTAATTAACATATTGCTTCTTTTGTAAAATAAAATTAAGTAAATAGATATAGTTTCTTGTAACCATAAAACAAATATCTAAAGTGCATCTCGACATAGATTTTCGCAAACATATATTAAAAAGAAAACAACGAAATATGGCAAAAACAACGTATAAAAGGAATTTTGTGGAGGCTTAATTTGTCATGAAGGGATTTTTATTTATTCGAAATATTCATAAATTGCAGATTTTTTTTTTAACTTCCAATAGGAGTAAAACACTGGTAAATGTCTATCAGAGTCAACATAATATGTACAACATTGTAGTATAAATTCCAATAAATTCTCTATAATATAACAATTCAATCGTAGCATAAATTTATTAAGAGTATGTACATTTTAAATATATTATTATTATATTTGTTTTAGAATAACTCTTCTCTTGTTAATACAGTTTCGAAGAACGACTGTGAAAGTGTAATTAACAAGTGTAACTTGTTACATAGTTTGTTGTACTGACAAAAAAAATGGGCGAACAGAATTTTTCCATTGATCAATTTTCTTTTCTTATTAAAATATATATAATTAAAACAAAATTCAAATAGTTTATAACACCCGATATGTTATTTCAGCGACCTAATTTTATTCGAATATTTTCACTCAAAAACATTAACCTATTATAAAAAAACAAGCAATTTCTCGCGGCTCTGCACGCGTATTTTCACACAGTAACTCTTCTCGACTCTACGTTATACCTACATATATAAAAGAATAACTGTGTGACGGAAAAATGTCAGGGTTTCATGCAAACTTTCATCTACTTTTTCAACAAAATACCCTTCCTTTGTGCTCGCTGTATATCTGACAGTATCTAAAAGGAATTCGCATGGAAAGTAGTTTGGGGTGTATGTTAATATGTCAGACAGTCACTCTTTTATATATACGGGGTGAAAGAGAAAAGAGCAGCAATATTCACAGAGGTAACAGAGTACTCGTTTCTGTTTCTAAATCAATTAAAAAAATAGGTGCTTAATATTTGACCTAATTATCTACAGAAAATCAAAACTAATATACACTCCTAACGATTACTTTACGTAAAGACGAACGGGTGTAATATATACTGACGCGGTGAGGTCACGCGCCTGTGCACGTTCAGTGTGCGTGCTACTACGCCCCTCCCACTACTCAACTGTGCCTCAGTTTACGCATTACGTAATGTTAAGGTTAGTAACTCTTGCGATTCACCTTCACTTACATTCATTGAGCGTTTCACTTTTGTATTCGTACTTTTAAAAGTCTTAGAACAAACTTTAACTAAAGGTTCTCTTTGTAGTTTGTTCGTATTTGTTTTGACATTATTTTATATGTGACCATGAACTATAATTTTCTTAAATATTGCTACTCTTTAAACTTTCTGTGTACTGCAATATGATTTTTTAATGTTTTTCATTTATTGCAACACAAAACAATTACAATATAATTAGGGTTGCCAACCGACAACGAGACATTTATTCCGATTTCAGAAACCTACAGAGGTATTATTCACATGATTAATAAAATTATTTTACATAAGTTTCTATACAACATTTCTTGTACAAAATCTAATAATATCATACATCTTAGGTCGATTATGTAAAAAAAATTAGATTCATTTTTTTTTTCAATTCCTTTACACTACATTTTAAAGTTGGCAACCCTATACATAATTGACATTACATTTTTGAAATGCAATTTGAATTTATATACATAGACAATCAATTATTTAAGACTATAGACGAGACTATTAAATTTTAATTTGATCGACGTAAAGCATTAATTAATAGACTAATTCAAAACTTGTGACCAGTAATATCTACATTTTATGTTCGATATAAATTCCTGAGTATTGCCATTTGTTCTTCACATTTTTACCTTAATGTTACTAACAATTATTTCTCCCTAATTTTCGGGTAATTCTCCCCGATTCTTCGTAAACCCGTTGCACCATTCTGATATTAGTAATAATAATAAACGCGAACCTTAACATTTTACATTAATAATAATACATTAATCGTAGACAAAAAATTATAATATTTTTATGTTAATTATTCTGCTGTGTGGTAATTTCTTGTTTATGTATTTTTGTAATAATGATATGATAATGAAAAGAATTTCTAGCGCATCGCTCTCCTTTTCACACGTGTTAATTATCATAATGATTGCTCTCACACACGTTGCGATAACGCCGGCCGATTATTGTTACTTTAAATAATAATGGACAACAGATAATCAACAGCAGAGTAATTTCATGGATAACTTGTTATCAGTTACGAACAACGTTATTATTAGTTGTTGCAATAATGTTAATAATCTAATTTCGTATTGTCTTTAAGTTAGTATTTTATATCTAATAAAGCTCTCACGATATCTTATGTATATATGATTTTTATCACACTAATAATGTGTACGAAATCTGGACATACCCACAAAAATATTTAAGTATGTATATAATATATATAAATAAGTATACATATTAATATAGAGATATGCGTACAAACTAATAAATGTTTGTACGAAACAAAAGTCTACATAAAGAAAAGCAAATGAAAAAATCCTAAGAATGCTTCAATATATGTAAAAAATGGTACAAATTTCATAAGCATACAGTGCGATAAAACTGTATATAATTATTCTATTTATACCGATATTTACAACAACAAAAGAAGGAATGTTAATATTAAATAAAAAAAGGAAAAAGTGTCGCGTATAAAAAAAATGGATTCAATAAGATTGAGTTTTGAAAGTTACGTAATTTAAATAATAAGTGTAAAATATAATTAAAGTATTAAAAACCAATACTAAAGCTAGAAATTTTGGAGTTTTACACAGATTCCATAATTTTACACTACAAATATGACATTTGTCAAATGTCACATTTGTCAAATGTCACATTTGTAATATACACTTGTCAAATATGACATAAATTTTGTGACAATATATTTGATCGAGTTGTTACATTAAATAATAATCATGTTAATACACAAGAGTATAAGAATTTCAGCATTTTTTTTTATTAAATACCAAAATGAGTGAGAAAAAATGAATAATAAATAGTATAAATAACAATTTCACGGAAACGAATCCGCGTTTAAAAACTAGTTCACTAGAGAGATATACTTAAAGCAGAGATTTGTATTTTTTATATCACAACCAATTCAACGTTATCTTTTTTTTTTCAATGTAAATAAATTTCTTGTTTATATCCTTATTTCGGGTCGTCCACAAACCACGTAACGCATATGAGAAATGGTGCTTCAGTGAATTAAGACAAAGCAGATACGCTAAATACACCTACCTTGATAGTTTGAAAAGTTAATGTGATAAAATTTCACGTCACATTATTTATGGACGACTCTTATAAACTAATTTGATCGATTTATGTGTTTCTTCTTACAATACATACTCTAACAATGTTGGTAACATAGAACGCTTAGAAATAAATAGGTGAGCGGTCTAAAAAACACCCAAACATGCACTACATACTACAATACATGGGGTAAAGCAGTGACACGAATTTTCTTTCATAAAAAATTGTGCAAATTCACAATACTTACCTTAACCCAAAGGCTCCAGTTAATTTGCAAGCATTCGAACCTAATCTTTCCAAACAATCTAGCCATCATCACATCATAATAGCAAAGCAATGACTACAAACATAATAATAGTGCTTACGATTCGAAACGACAGTAAAATTACAGCTGTTTTCAAATATTAGACATAATATAACCAACGACTCTCTATAGAGAATCAAGAGTAATTATTAAAATAACTTAATCTAAAAATGATAACTATATTACCTAGAGATGTAAATACTATGATAAATTATATGTACATAAAAACACAAGAATATTTAATTCGTAGAACCTTTAAAAATGGCACAATATAGAAACCAATTTTCACTATAAAATTTTACTAAATCGTGACTTAAAATAAACAAAATTCTATACATAATTATAGATTAGTAATAAAATCGTATACTGGATATTCAACTGTTTGTATAGTCTATTATAAAAGCTATAATCTGTCTTTTTTTATTGACGAATATACAACAAAGAATGTTGTTAAATTTAAGGCATAAGAGCGTCTCATTTCCATTATAATATAATAGATATTAGTGGAACATTCTAGCTTCGAATATTGTTGTTTTTTTCTTCCCTGAGTCTAAAACTCTGTAAGATCTGTCAATACACATTTTTATCACCTTGCAACACTCGCATAGAGACGCTCTTTGAATATGTCGGCGGAACCTTACTCTCTTATGTAGTTGCTTTTATATTTTGTTTGTAATATTGGCGGCGTTTTACGTAATATAGTTCGGTTATTGTACACAAGTGAAGTAAATGAGAAGTAATGCCACAAAAACGCTCTGGAAAGTTTTAACAAGGGTACCACCATCTTGTTAGAACTTTGAAATTATCACAAGACACTGGTAATATTATTACTTTCTCTACAATGGCAGTAATAATCTAGAAGATTGCTTGCCAAAGATAAAATTAAATAATAAAGTTTTTGATGGGAAATTAATCTGCCATATTATGCAATGTTGGTGTCGTTTGACGTCGTGTGATATAGTTTGGGACAGATTTAATAAACTGGGAGATCTAAATCAACAAACATGCAATAGAAACTCTGCCACCATGTGAATAATTCTTACACTATAAAATAAAATATAATATAATTAATAGTAAAATATAGGCTTAGTATAAAAAAAAAACGTTATGAAAATTGGTTCCTAACATTTTACATTTTTTAAATATATATTTGTGAAATAATTTGATTTAAAAACAAGGACGATAAACAATTCTCTCTAAAAAAAATAACATAAAATAATTAGAGTATTAGGAAGCCCGATTTTTAAATCTTATTTAAAATACACAATTCATTTTAAATATAGTGTTATTATTATGCGTGTCGTAAATATGTTACAGTGGACGGATGCATTTCTAATTTAGCATGGAATCGTATCTAAAAGGCGTTATTATTATCTAATGATTTACCGTAACACAAAGTTATTGAAACATAATGTTATAACGTAACATAAAGCCACTTTATATAACATCACTGTATTTATGATGTTACATAAAGTTGTGATATTTCATCTAAGAACGTCAATATATCTTAGATCGGTTAATAATTAAAATTGATTAGCGTTACATTATAGCTGGTGTTAGATTAATGGTAATGAATTTCGTAAAGTTCCTCTCATGATTACACTTTATGTTATATCTGATTATCATAACTTTATGTTAGATTATATCACAGCTTCTATGTGGGTACCATATTTATAATGATGGGAATGATATTGATAACTGATTCCTCGTGAATTAATTAACTGTGAGGTTGTGTGATTTCGCAATCGATATCTAGCATTTTTTCTCGTTTAGCCGACTGAGGTATTTATATATGAAGTGACCGCCTTGTTCATGCTTTATCTGAAATCGATGGAAAATAAACGGAAAATGGAAAGAAAAATAATATAAAATTAATTAAAACTAAAAAGTCGTTAAGCTCTAAAAATGTATGGATTCTTTTAAATACTTCTTTGATAAATTTCGTTAAATCATCTCTTAAAGATAAATGTTAGTTATAAAGTAAAAAAGCTCATCTCATGCATTCATGCTTAGGCAAATAAAGGCGAAAACAAAAGTTATCATAACAATTATAGCTGTATTATGCTTATTTGCTTGTCGTTTTGTATTGTGGTATTATAAATTCAACCATGAATTGATATATGGGCTCAATTTTGTTCCACTGGAAAAATTGCATACGGAGTCAGAATACATATTAAAAAAAACCCAATGGAAGCATAATGAAATTTGGAAAAATAGCTTTCCAGGCTTTATAATGAACACAATATTTATGCATTCAACAATGCTTTAACAATCGGAAGACATATAAAAAAAGTCGATGGGAGAATAATGAAATTTGAAAAAATACCTTTCGACGCTTTTTTATGAACACAAAATTTATACATTCAGTAATGCTTTAAAACAAGAGGAATGTATGATTTACTAATAGGTCTTTAATCTTTCTGTTCTGGAACAATCCAAATGTTTCTAGAATCTTTTGCTCCGATTCATTCGTTGTGACAAGATATCACCAACTTCGGGTAGCAACTTCAATACGTATGAATAATTGACATAAATCAAATAACTACTAGAAACATTTTGAGTTCTCATAAAAACTCTTTGGACAGTTCTAACAAAGACTCCATCTTGTTAGAATGATTTTTGGAGGTTATAAAAACTATTTTTCTAATGAGGTAGATTAAAAAGACATCCAAACAACTGTTTAAAGAAATACCCAATAATCGTACTTAAAAGAGATTCAATTAAAGTTTCTGACAGAACATTATCCTGTAATAAACTGGCCTTATTTGACCGTATACCATGTAATAATCGTGGTGTTTTGCGCATTATTTTGGCATACATGAAGTGGATTAGAAATCATAGCAAGGAACATGCATTCTGAGGTGTCACAGAAACTCTCTGGAAAATTCTACACAAGGGACTGCCATTTTGTTAAAACAATTCATGTTTTTCTAAAACTGTCCATTATGTTAACATTCCGTTGATTGGACGCTCTACCAATTGAGGGTTAAAATCTTGAAGTATATTATAACAACTGAATTGTACACGTGACTTTGTCTGTTTATTAGTCGCATATGTAACACCAATGCCACACCAGATCAAAGTAGGGTATCAATTTTTTAAAGTATGCCAATTTTATTTGAAATTTAATTTATAATTTTGATCCGCAATAATTTTGTGTGACGATGCAGTGTTGGGGTTAAACACTGTGTCGGGTAGAGTGGGAGCAGTGTCTCGCTCGCGAGTATTGAAAAAAAGTGAGACATACGCTCCTCTCGCTTTCTTTTTGTAAGTTACATTTCTACACGTGTTTTTTTTTTGTAAGTTTCCTTTCTACACATGTTTTTTTTTCAATTTAGGTATAGTATAATTTAGTATAAATTTGTATGTTTGTTGTAGACCGCGTGTTTCTTTAACGATTTAGTTTTTTCACGAATCATGTTCTTTCTTACCTGAGTTAGGCGTATTCTTTCACATCTGAAAAAATAAACAATCCTTAATCTACTCTCTTGTTATTTTTGATAATAGTGTTGCCTAGCGTTAGTTAAACTTATAATTAGGTATTATAATAGGCAAAAGGAATCAATAACCAGTCGAACTTAATTGTAATTAATTATAACCCATCTACCTTTATCTAAGAATATTTTATTCGTCTTTGTTGCCTCATTTCATGACTACACTTGTCTCTTCTATCTCAATTAATTCATCGCAATGATGTTTCATTCACTTTAACGCCTCGGCTGATATTTTAAGTGATTTATAACCCTACCTGCAGCGAGATTTTGTCCCAATTGTATCAAAAAGTAAAAATAACCCAGTCATAGAGAAGTACCGGTAAGAAACTCGATATTGTGTGTTCCCTCATTCATGTGACATGGCGTCCTTCAAGCGTAACATGAAGAGTCATTTATGCAGGCCGGTATGATGTTTTTGGATTGTACTGTGCTTACCATTAGGCATAGTGCAGTCACTTTGCTATGTTACAATAAAAAACAATCTGGTTTGTCTTCTCTTATAAAAACATAACATTAGAAATTATAACAAAATTCAACAGTCAATCTAGGGGAAGAGTGTAAAAAAAAAATACATACTCGTCGACCAATCGGTAATCGTGTAATAGCGCGTGTACGGCACGCATGCGCGCGGGCGTCACGCGGTGCGCGGTGACGTGCGCGTGCGCAGTGCACGCCGCGCGCGAGTCCGACAACGATTCAGGTACCGGAGTATAGCTGAAGGCGGGGTCGTCGCGGGGTACGATACGAGGAGAGCCGCGGGCCGCGCATATACCTATAAAAGCATTCGACGTGTAACATAAGGTTACCGTACTGTCCTTTTTTCCCCAAGCCTTAGCCGACGATTTAGAGTATAAAGCATCCCATACTTTAAAACAGATGCCTATGTTAAAAACATCCAATCTAAGCAATGCTGAGTTTAGTATCAGAAAGCACACATCAGTCGTTAAAAGATTCACTGCAGGACCCTTGATTATGACGTATAACATAGAGATTCCATACCGTCCCTTTTTCCCAGCACTTGGCCGATGTTTTAGGGTTTTAAAGTATCGCATATTTTAAAACAGATTCCTATGTTTAAAAAAAACATCCAATCTAAGCAATGCTGAGTTTAGTATCAGAAAGCACACATCAGTCGTTAAAAGATTCACTGCAGGACCCTTGATTATGACGTATAACATAGAGATTCCATACCGTCCCTTTTTCCCAGCACTTGGCCGATGTTTTAGGGTTTTAAAGTATCGCATATTTTAAAACAGATTCCTATGTTTAAAAAAAACATCCAATCTAAGCAATGCTGAGTTTAGTATCAGAAAGCACACATCAGTCGTTAAAAGATTCACTGCAGGACCCTTGATTATGACGTATAACATAGAGATTCCATACCGTCCCTTTTTCCCAGCACTTGGCCGATGTTTTAGGGTTTTAAAGTATCGCATATTTTAAAACAGATTCCTATGTTTAAAAAAAACATCCAATCTAAGCAATGCTGAGTTTAGTATCAGAAAGCACACATCAGTCGTTAAAAGATTCACTGCAGGACCCTTGATTATGACGTATAACATAGAGATTCCATACCGTCCCTTTTTCCCAGCACTTAGCCGACGTTTAGGGTTTTAAAGTATCGCATATTTTAAAACAGATTCCTATGTTTAAAAAAAACATCCAATCTAAGCAATGCTGAGTTTAGTATCAGAAAGCACACACCAGCCTGTGTGAGACTCACTGCAGGTCCATACGTCTCTTCCAAAAGGAAAGGTATGGGAGTAATCACAACCCCAGCCCACGTCGTATTGGCAGTTTCAGATTCCAAGAAATCCAGTTCTTTATTTTTCATACTGTGGTACTATAAGAAGATTTCTCAGTTGCAGGTTTTCTTACGATGTTTTCCTTCAACGTCAGCCGATAGTGTTTCCAAGCCAAATGTACAGGAATACCAAAAAAATAGGTGGTGCATGCCGGGGTACGTTAGAGATTCCACTGGTTAAGCGACTTTTAACCTTGAGATGATTCTGCTTTTTACAATATATTTGTACGTATGTACGTTGCTTCATTACTTAAAATGCTGGGTGGTCAGAGGTGAAGATCACATTCGACTGAAATGGGACCTCCATAAATCGGGTAAAAGCGTCATCTATACTGATACGCTTACGGGTGTTGCATTTAGGGATTAGTCGACATATATCAAATGGCAATAAGCAACCAAATGGGGCAGTAAGTATCTGTTCTCGACTAAGTCTTGAGCACTTATGGTCATAAACCTGTTAAAATGACCATAGTTTCTCACGGCGATGGCGAATTTAGTAATAGTCACAAATAATTTAAAAAAAAGAATCGATTTAGGTCATGAGAAGGCGCTTATAAAAGTCAAACCGCCGGTTCGGAAAAATAAACCACTCATCGAGAAGAACCCGCAAACAAACTCGATCGGGTTTATCCTTTCATTATAGAGATTTTTACAAACAGACAGTTACATTCGCTTTTGATGGATGCACAGTGAGCAGCGTCATTTCCAGATGTCACCAACGTTTACATATTGATCCACGCTATAATATCCTTTAGACATTAAAGCCCACTTGATATTGTGCTTGAACTCACTATCCGGCAAATCGGTAATCGATACAAATAAAGGCTTCTAATTAATCTAAACTGTAGACTGACCGGTTATATAGATGTCCTCCAGGTGGAAGTATGGTGTCTTTAAAGCTGCTGTGTATAGGACGTTTGCTGTATGCGTTGTTAAAGCGTACCCAGTACCCGACAAGTACCGCGGGTATACTTTAGCCCCGTACATATACCGAGGGCTGTACCTGTTTAAAGAGGTGCACATAATCAATTGCCACGGCAAATAACATTTTCTAAATGTGAATAAATAGGAAATATTTAGAAAATTCGTAAATATTCCTGATACTAATAAATCAAAACAAAAATAAGATGTAGGTAATGTAAGGTCATTAAAATTGTTGTCACTAAATGCGGTATTACTACAAGCAGCAACAAGGTATAGATGTTGACAGTCCCACGCGCCAAGTGAGAATGATCCCCACTCCTTAGACGCAACGCCTTATATACTCTTCCACTCGGTCCAGATTGAAAGGTAGGGATGAGTGTAGATTTTCCCTAACATATACAATTCGATTAAAATCTAAGAAATATTCGGAATTTTCTTCAATATTTTCCCTTCCATTCCCTTAAAACTTTATTCCTCTTACACTATCCATCCCAAACACAAAGGACAAAATATCTTACAAACTGTAATAGAATGAAAATTTCACATATGTATTAACTTTTGTTTGTAATACTGTTAATTGACCACAGTCTTACCTGAAGTTATATAACAAAACTGGTTCTCAAATGCAACTGCTTGGTTTAGCGATAGATCAATTTGAAGGTTTAGCAAACCAGATGGGCTGGAAAAAACCCTACCAACATCCTATACTCTCATCAATATGTTTGTCTTTACCAAAAGCACCAGCTCATTCGTAATAATTCGGACTTACGCCGATTGACAGTCCCCAAACACGCAAACCTCTGACCCAAAAATCACTGTACTCAATACAATTAAAAAATCTCCATATAAAAATGTGAATGAAACAGACTGTACGAATGCCGTTTTTTTCTATGGTCGTACTGTAAAAGAAAAATGATTTCTCATTCACAAAGTTATTTTCGGAAACGTACCATTTATTGTTGGAATCCTGGACCGGTTTGGCTCCGCATATCAGGTGGCCGATAAGCAGATGCTCCTTCTTACTGTACCCAAGGGCCACCAGCTTATCGTGCTCGCTAGATCTGTTCCGGAGATCCGATAACAGATACGGCATGTTTATGTACATATCGTCATCTGTTTTCAGTATATAACGGACTGGAATGTGAACAACATCTCAAAGATCGCTAGAATTGGTACGAGAATCGAAAATTATACCCAAATTTTAAACCAGCCTCTGAATGGGTTTTAATAAAACTTGATAGCTTGAGATACAAAGTAGGATAAAAAGTCATTTTGAATTTTCAGAAGATGCCAATGATAACTCCAGAAGAACTTAGTTAACTATGGTAGTTTTCCAATTACAGAGCATAGTGCGACTCAGTGGCGCACAATGCCGAATTATGGTGAAGCTTAATTGGAACGTGAATTAGTTTTCAAATGCACCGGTAGAGTGCGCTAAGTTCAGTGTTGAAAAAAAAAACATAATATCATTTTTTTAACACAGGTTGAATTAACTTTGATTATTTCCAAAAAACCACAACGAAATGAAAGCTTTAAAAATGTTTTCAACAATAAATAATATTACTAAAGATAATATAAATTAAATATTTCGATCAATGTCAACTTAAAGAAAAAGCACTTGTTAATTTCATGTCACTGAGTTGGTATCCATTGCACGCATCAAGCGAAAACACTACTTTTGAGAGTGCTCGATTCTGCGAAGCGTTGCTGGAGTTGGAACATTCAAAGTTAAGCATTATGCCACATAATGCGCTCTAGTGCTATAATTGGAAAACTACCAATGATGCTAGATTGAATTAGTAACGACACACGAAAACCATTTATGTTTAGTTTAAGTCACTAAAATTTTTGTTAGAAGTTATTTGGACAGGGTTACGAAGAAAACAATTGTAAAGGAAACGATGCACTATTTGAAAGAAATAAAAAAAAGATATTTATTTGCAACACATATACAGATTAAAAACAAACTAATAATATAAAGAAAAAAGATACAAATAAAAATATATAATTTAGCGTATGTATGTTGTGGAAAATGGACCCTGACTCACCATACGTGCTATAGGATGTTTTTTAGATTTTTACTCGGGGGCGAAAGAGTTATATGTACGCTGAGTAATCGTGTGTATATTATGTGTTGTGCTGTGTCAAACGTGGTCATTAGTGTCACAGAGTTATATTGGTAAGTTTGAAAAAAAAATTGGTTAAATATGAGATAATAAGTACATATATAATAATAATAGGTAACAATAAATGCATAACTATATACGCATACATTTACATTTGCGTTACGTTACGGATGATAAGTTAATGCAAGTAAATAACTTCTGTCTATTCACACTGTTATAAATGAGAACATGATTGTTACGGACAGATGAACTGTCATGTTTATATATTTACTTTTTCTCTATCTAATGTTCTTTATATGTAATGTTATATTTTATAAATAACGATCGATATATGTTTAGGTTTAATGTGTGTAAGATAATTAGAATATAACCGCTATTATTATTACCAAAATAAATAGTATTGTAGGGAATCATCGATGAGAATATCAAGTAAAATGTATCATGTAAAAAATAAATTTATGGATAAACGTGCCGATGTTAAGGCACGCATGGTATACTAAGTGTAAGGATATAATTGTAAACATATACCCGGGCAAAAGGCGTTTTGTCACCTGCTTGTTAAATACATATGTTGTGAAAGTGAATGTAATACAGTCCGCTGAAGTTTTGTTGAACCGCTTTTTTATTGACGAACCTCTGACCTAACTCTAACAATGATACTCATGAACTCATTGCAACGAAATTTGGCATAAGGATCACTTGGGACCTAGAGAAGGATATACGAAATGTTAAGTGATAATGAATAATTCTAAAGAAATTCCACTTCTAAAGGACGTAAAGCATGCCTGCATATATTTTTTGAAGTGAAACTTCTTTATCGGCGTTGGAAAAAATTTACCGTCACATTTTTCCGTTACGCGCCATCTTTTTTGTATTCATGTCTATGATAATAAAATCCTTTTGTTTAAACTTTATCTAATTTAACTTTATTTTTTAATATATTAATGAAATTGTTTGCCATAAAGAAAGAAAGGGTTTTTTCTTTTTTTTTTTTTTAACCAATTTCTGGAAAGTTGCATATAGATCATTTTGCGAAAAATAAGGCCTTAAACAAGTTTCACTTCTTACGTGTGTACACTAGTACACGCACACATTTTTTTAATTTTAGTCTCCAACCCTTGTGGAAAATTCAAGGAAATAAATCAACAAGAGTTTTGAAGTTAATTTAGGCCACCATCATATATCTAAAATAGAATAAAAGGCTATTGGGATAAATAGATTAAGTCAAAGCAATTCACAAGTTCGACAACGAATCAGTGTTGCAGATTTTACGTAAAATTATGTAACCGTAAAGGCGTAGTCAGTAAAGAAAATGACGACTTACCACTATCATTGCATTTATTCGTCACCCACTTGAGCATCATAATCGATTTCAGCGTCAAATTATTGTACGAATCCAAAAAATTCTCTTGAATAATATCGCCATACTTCGCAACCTCCTCGTCTATTTTACTCTGTACGCGGCTGTCGTTCCCTTCCGCTGGCAATCCGAGTAGAAACGTCAATTTGAAGTCTACCTCGGTGTCGCCAGCTTTCGGTATCTCCGGAATTTTCGGGAAATTCTTATCGCGTTTCAACATAGTTAGGATTTTATCCAAATCCGGTAGTTCCTCGTAACCGTTCGGCGGTATTTTCATTACGTTTGTGTCGTACACATAATCGTAACTCTCGGTTTGCTCGCCCAGTTCTTTGTTCATGTCGAATTCTGGCAACATTTCGTCATCGAAACGCGTCTCTTGCGTATCAGCTGTCACCATATTGACTTGCAACGCTTTAGCGAGCGCCGGTAACAGATGCCCGAATCCAGATATCTCCCTTTTCATTCGTTTTAAAGCATCGGTAATATTAAATCCATTATCCTTCTCAGTATACAAATCATATGTGTAATTGTATTTTTTATAAACCTCCCTTATTGTATTAAATATGTTCGATAATTTGTGGTACTTTTTTATGTTACCCCATGTCTCGCGTATCGCGATACGCCGATCGAAATGTTCCGTAGCGGAACAAACCATGACTAGTAAAAATATTTTATTTTTCTTATTACTACTAAAGCAAATATTACTCGGTTCGTGTAAAGTGGTTATGTTTCTCGGCTGCACGTATAATTTTGTGTCCCTATTCGTTTTCGCTGACCATCCTGCAACGATTGCTGTGAAAAAAATTGTCATAACTTACTTACCATACCATTGAGACTTAGTGTTTAGCTATGTCGTAGTATATTAACAGAGCAAATAAAGAACATGTATGTAATATCTACAAACGAGAAAATACATTCTCATTAATATTTTTAAATACTTCCACTAACAAGTTCATTCCTGTCATGGTGTCACATGTCACATCATAAACAACACTAAATTGCTTCAGTATGAGCATGTGAAAATGTAATATCAGAACAATATTTCGGAAGGTATGACGTCACGTGCATGATTGGTGTGCCTGTTCACGTGACAACAAGAATATATTTTTTGTTTTTTGATATAATTATTAATAAGATATTTAAACAACATATACGTAATATTACAAGATATATATTTATTTATTTAGAATATAGATAAATGTGGTTTTTTATTAAATAACGTATGTGTATGCATGTATTTGTAATTTATGCAATATAATATATAATTTATTCTTATCGAGTCACATCTACTCAGTCTATAACTCAATAAAGGTACAAGCTTAAAGATAAAATAAAAACAAGGTGCATAGACTATAACACCTCTTCCACACATACGTGTATTACCAGAAAGTTTAGTCTATGATCGCAATAGACGCGTCTATGAGAAGAAATTATTTATCGTCGTTACGATATCACCAACACTGAAGCTGCACCGTTGGTTTTTATACACTTCAGAGAAGTTTTATCGTCAATTTTAATATACATGTGTTCTTTAATCCCACTGCCTTCTGAGTGGTATAAGACACTTTATTTACCGATTCATTACTCACAACTGTATACTCATTGTCCAAATCCTTCTATTAATTTCCATATTATTTACACACCTGTGTGGTATTTAAACTGTGTTTATATCGGAATTTAATGTAAATTTTAAAGCGATGAGTATTCTAATTTACCTCATGTTCGAATCCTTACGAGTGAGCCAAAGCTTTCGATGAAGGAAAACATCGTAACGAAGCCTTAGCATTAAGGTAGGGATTTATCTAAACCTGGCTTTAGCTACTATCTTCAAGTTGCTAAATTTGTCGCTAAACATCTATGTGTGTGGGTGTGTGTGTTCCGACAGCTGCACTTGAGAATCAGTCCTTCTAGGTTTTGTATTTTTTTTATGTCATAGCAGGCAAACGAACATGTGTCACCTGATGTTAAGTGATCACCATCGTCCATAGACACTAACAACACCAGGGGAGTCGAAAGTGCGTTACCAGCCTGTGTTTGGAGGAAAGGGAGTGGGTAGGAGAGGGGAGGGGGTGACGTAGGCCTCCGGCGCTCTCAATGACCGCACGAAACGCAACAATGCAAGCACTTACAAGTTACTTCACGTCGGTTTTCTGTGGGTCAGGTGAGTACCTCGGGCGAGCCGACCCATTCAAGCTGAAACCATATACAAACCAATAGCTTCAGCGTGGCTCTACCACCTACAGTGTGATTGATTACCATCTTAGACCACATAGCCATTTAACCTCAGATCAGATTTTGATCAAACTTATAAAGTATTAAAAAACACCAATCGATATCAGCGACTATATGATCTAAATACTAGAAACTGTGATAAACTGGTCCTCCCATGTTTCAGGCTCAGTAGGACCAGTAACAGTTTTTTTTGTAATAGTGTTAGGTTTTACAGCCGAGTCCCAAAGTCCCAAAGCATGTTACCGATTCGCCGGACTGTGAGTTTAAGCATCATATCAAGAGGGTCTTGGTCTCAAAGGGCTATTATAGAGTAGATCAATATGTGAACGATGGTGATGTCTGGAATTGACTCCTTTCTGTGCATTCACTAAAAGCGATTGTAACGCGTAATGTATTTTAAATATATACATGTTAAAAAGGTAAACCAGGTCGAGTTTCTTGCCGGTTCTTCTCGATGACCGAGTTGTTTGTCCGAACCGGTGGTAGCTTTGACGTTCATAAGCGTCTGCTCAGGGCCTAAAGTGAATAAAGTATTTTTGATTTTGATAATATAACAAACGTATAGTACTTACTTACTACAAACGTGTAGACTTACCTTTAGGCAGTTGATCGTTGGCCTTATAATACACTGGTATATACAATAGTACACATAGAGATATCATAGTTGAACAAAATAATATACATCTTGCTAACAAGGAGAACGTCGATCGTCTCTCTGTTTCCTCCGTTTTGTTCTCAGGCACGTACGGGGCGAAACGCTTGTACTTGTCGTGTCTGGCAACATTACAAAATAATTCGAGTATGTATTTTAAACTGGACTGTCCAAAACCATAACGGTTTAAGTTCCATACAAAGAAATGTAGACCTTATGATGGACTGGTCAAGGGACTGTTAGCAACATAAGTTTAAAAAAATACATTATATTTTAACAAAACAAATGGCACGATAACGCACACATACGTAATGTAACATTGTAACGCCACACTGTCTTAGATAAAATGTGGAAGTAAAATGGCATATTCTCAATATCGGTGGTGAAAAAGAAATAGTTATATGTTGCTTAGATGCGGGCGGATTAACGGGGCAGCTGTCAAAAGTAAGCTAGCTAGCCAAGTTTTAACAAGGCGCTGTCGAAGCGATAGTTATAATACCTTTGCATACAATTATGTCAGCAAGACTTTTTTCAAAATGGCTTATTTCTGGAACATTTTATAGAATAACTTTACAATTGACTGTTAACTGTTACAGTTGCCTGGCAGAGAATGCCTTCGGCATTAAATCCGCCATTGCGTATTTAACGCATAATGTGCAAATAAATAAATAAATGCGTATCAAAAAGGCTTATTGTCTCAATTGTGTCGTGCACAGATTCTTTTGGAGAGTGAATAGATAGCTTTACTTCTTTTGTTTTTTTTTTATTGTTTTTGTTGCATGTGACGGATGAAGCAGTTGAGCAGCATGAATGCTACAACTATGATTGCAACGAAGAGGATGTGGGAGAAGTCCGTGTTTGATGATTGTTAAGATTTATTTTGACAATTTTTAAATATTAATTACTTGACCAGTTGTTTTTTTTTCTTTCTGGCACCAATCCTTTCCAAAAAAGGCTTATTTCTAAGCAGTGCCGCAAAAAAACGTTCTATTACTTAAAGTTGCCTAACAAAATTGCTTATTTCTTAAAATCTTATTATGGTAACTTATAATAATGAGGGCTTCTCCCTAAAAGAACAGAAACAATTTACTAATCTACCTAGTTTATACAGGCTGAAAGTTTAGAGAGTAGCAATTTTTATGGGGGATACTCGGCACTCGATTCTCGTTCTAAATCAATTTAAAAAATAGGTGCTTTATATTTGACCTAATTATCTAGAAAATTACAAAAATCATACTCAATCCTCGACGCGTCTATATTGAAGCACAGTGTCAAAGACCGTCTGGTGAAGTGAAAGTGAACGGCATGAACAAAACAAAAGGGATTATTTTTCGTTTTATTATAGAAGGTTATTAACTCCGGGTCGCCCCTTGCAGTTTTCGGCACAGGTAATTGCACCTAGGTTTATTACGTTATCTATAGTTTTGAAAGCCTTACAACAAACTTTAACTTAGGTTATCTTTGTTGTTTATTGGTATTTGTTTCGATATTATGATTATATATGGTAAAAGTGACCATGAACAATCATCTCTTAGAATATTGTAAGCGACTAACCTAACACTTGGTATAAATAAAAGTTACCCAATTAAAATGTTAATTTATGATAAGTATTCATATTTTTCTTGTTACTGAAAAAAATGACCATACAGAGATAAGCAGTTTAGAAAAGTCACTCCTCAATTAATATTTTGAAATAACTATATTCTATTTAAATAAAATAAAGTAGAATCATTATTAATGCACTATACTAATTGAAATGAAATCTAGAATCATAAAACCCTTGTACTTTTTTTGACTCACCTATATGATAATAATTGGCTGTCATCATTACTAGAGTTTGAATACAGTCTCTCATCATCGTGCCAGTGTTTATCATCAGAAATATATGCCATGTATTGAATACTGCACCTGGAAAGAAAGCTACACTCATTCGCATGTAACAATAACGAAGTTATTTTTTATCTGAAAACTTCAAAAATTATGTTTATTATTATTATAGAAAGACCTACAGGTTCAGTATTGAATACATTTCTGTTCCTTTTCTATGTTGTATCTCTGTTAAAAAACGTTTTTTTTTTTAATACTAACGTTCCCAATAAAACTATAAATGTGTAATAAATGACTGTTAAAAAAAAGTTAAGGTGTTGACCAAATACTAGTTATAAATCTTATAAGGACACTATGTAATAAGATTCGTGGCGAATTGTATGAAATCTCGGCAAGAGGTCAAGCTGTAAAGTCCTGTCAGGACAATAGCGTAAACATTCGAAAAAAATAAATTAATCCTCGACAAGCGAAAGAGATTTAATTTTTTTTTAATCTATCCTAATCGGAGTGGGTGGAATCAACTCAAATAAAAAAATCAAGGTCTAGAGAATCGATTTATTATTATTTATTTATCGTTTTATCTTTATCTAAATAGAAAAAAAAACAAATCACGATTTTTTAGTGTCAGAGATCGATTTACTGCATCAATTTGATGTTTTATATCGATTAAAATAATAAAGTTATCAATTTTTAAAAATCGATTAATCGATCTCAGAGCGTCATCCCTAGTCTCGGCTTGTAAGACGTCACTCTTAATCACTACAGTGATGAAGCAGGAAAATTATGTTTCATTTCTGAACCTTGCAACAACATTAACACAACTAACAGACAATATTACTACTTATACTATGGTAATAGAGTCTGCATTGATACTTTGAAAACAGTACTTGTTTAAAATGAAATACATTAAGGCCACACATAGCAACAGACCACACGTTGTACACATGTCACTTTATTTCACACTACACGCCAACAAACTGCCTGCATGCTTAATTTCTTGTCTTACAAATAGATGTTTAGGGAAAACTATCTCAAGGTAAAACTGTCTGAAAATTACGCATACATATTGTCAAGAAAAGGACAGGGGTACCTTTTATCTAGAACCTAAGTACTGTACCTGAGGGATGGGCCACATGTTCAGTAGCATGAATGAAGCCGCAAGCAAAAGTTAGTGATTTATAAATTAGCCAGCACAGTGATTTACATAGGATGTGAGAAATAGGGTGGATGAAATGACGAAAGGTGTCTGGGTTAGCTTGTGACCCATGCAATACCCTTGAAACTCAAGAGGAATGTGTAAAAAAACTATTATAATACCAGTCATGCTGTATACATGAGTGCTGAGCTACAAAAGGGGCGGATGAGAGAAAACTACATGTGCCAGAGATATGAATGCTAACATGTTTGGTGTGACTAGCATGGATAAGATTAAGAATGAGTATATCAGGAGAAGTTTCAAAATAGAATCAGTGACAAAGATGTTGAGGAGTAATAGGTGAGCATGGTATGGGCATGTCATAAGGGAAGATAAAAATCATGGAACTAGAAAAGTTTTGACTAAGATGGTGGACAGATATAAGAGTAGAGGAAGACCAAAAAAGGTATGAATGGATTGTGTGAAAAATGATATGTTTATAAAGGTGAAAACTGAGATGACATCTGATAGACAAGAGTGGAAAAGGAAAACATGTTGTGCCAACCCTACTTAGGTGGGATAAGGGTAAGATGATAAGTGATTTACATAGTCAATGCACTCTGAGTCAGATTGATTATCTCTTTCCTCCACAAACCTTCTACAATGTGGTGAGACTTAGTACTCAAGTTATTACACATCTTGCTTGATATTTCAAATACAGTTGTACTGTTGTTATCTGCTATGAATGTTTTAATTATACTATTATGTAAACTACTTAAGTAAATCATCCAAATTAAACTGTACTTTACTTCTTCAACAGGAAATGAAACATGTTTCTTAATCTGTGCTTGAATAAACACAATTAAATTCTTACCATTTATTATTGAGATAAAATGTAAAATATAAGTTTTCCTTAATAGCATAGCAAAAACAAACATGATGTGGGGATTTATAGGTAATTAATAACAAGTTTTGTCAAGATGTATTGAAATGAATTGCTGTTTGTTTGTCCTGCTAAAACTTGACTTTGACATATTTGCATGTATATTCTTTTGTTTGTTTTCTAACGCTTAAAAAAAACTAAAAAGAAAATGTAAACTTGACAATTTAGTATAGAAAAAATTCTCAAGGAGTGGTATACAAAATTGTCATTTCTGTCATCAGCAATTCGGATTATTTTTATTACATGTTTATGGCAGACAGTGTCTAAATACTCTTTGGTGAATTTAGGTGCACTTTGCAATTATTTTCATTTGTCATATTCCCACAAAATTTAGGGTGATTCGAGAAACAAATCAAATAATTTTTACAACCATCATCTTCTTACCCTTATCCCACCTAAGTAAGGTTGGCACAGCATGTTTTCCTCCTCCACTCTCTCCTGTTAGATGTCATATCAGTATTCACACCTTTTACACACATATTGTTTTCACACGCTTCATCCACACCTTTTTCGATCTTCCTCTACTCCTATAAGCGTCCACCATCATACTCAAAACTTTTCTAGTTACATGGTTTTGACCTCTCCGCAAAGACAAACCCATATCATGCTACCCTATCGCTTCTCAGCTTCTCTATCATTGGTGCTATTTTCAAACTCCCTCTGATATACTCATTCTTAATCTTATCTATTTTAGTCACACCACACATCCACCTTAACATTCACATTTCTTCAATGTGCAATTTTCCCTGATCCGTCTCTTTTGTAGCCCAGCACTCCGATGCATACAGCATTATAACATTAATTTTTAAAATATTTAATTTTATTATATCTAACCCTATATGAATGAAAACTTGATAGAATTGAAAACCGTAGTGCTATGATTTTTTTTTCATATACATTCTTAAACTAAGAAAGTAAAACATATCATATTTTTAAAATGTCACTGGTTTTTCCATCAGTTTGTGGTTGATAAGTATGTCAAAATTGAGACTGAATGATTGATATACACCAGTTTGAACCAACAGCTACTCAAATCTGAGAAATATATTAATTTCTGCAATATTACTGCAATACTACTAATGCCGAGAGTAATGCAAACAACTTGGGAAGAGTGATAATTTTACCCACCACTTACATTGGAAGCCTGAGAGACATGCATTAGTATAAATATGATGTCATATGTTAGACAGTATGACACCTCAGGCTTATTCATCCGAAATCAAGAAGGAATTGCTACACAGTTAAACACCATTTGATAGACATTACAACACTGCCAGAGTTGTGAAGGAAAATTTTTAATTCTCTTTCATTATAATGCATAGTGTATATTGTCAAACTGTTCTTTATTAGATGTACTCCATTCAATAGCAAAAACATGGGCTGTACCATGCATTCATTTTAGTTTAGTTAGTTGACAAAATCTGACCAGATGAAAGTAATTCCACCATTTCAAACCAAAATATTAAAAAATAATTTATCCGAAAGTTTTGAATTGATTAACTGTATTTATATTATTTACTAGCTGTGCCCACAACTCCGTCCACTTGAAACCTGTTGTAAAAAAAAGAGTAACTAATAAACTCATCAGAATATATTAAGTCCACTTACTTATCTATTTTTGTCTATAACTTACGTCACATCGTCAATACAATAACTTTTGATAGAGTAAACTGGTTTTAATGAAACCAAGACTAAATGTTACTCGAGGATATGCTTTATGATTTTCTAGGTGAGGTTTTATTGTGACTGCAGTACTTTAAAATTGATGCGTGTTCAAACAAACAGACATTTCTAAAAATGATTGAGATGTATTTTGTTACTTGTTCCAAGACACCAGCAATGTTTTTTTTTTCACAAAATTCTAAAAATTACAGACACATTATATTTACATTCTTATTATATGTATAGAAAAAATATTGAATTAATTTCAATTATAAACAAGATATAAATAACCAAATGATATGCAAATCATATGGAATAGTCAGTATTTTTGATCTCTGTGAATTGAAGTCTGAAGGTTAATTATGATTTTTTTTTTTTTTTATCTTAGTCTTTGGCCTTTGTGGAAAATTCCGCAATTCTGCCAGTGTCATGTACATAAAGCTTAATTTCTACGATAATGGATCAACAAAAGATCTGAAGTTGATTTAGACCACCACCGTATGGCTAACATAGAACATAGGGACAATACACAATTGGGTTAGTAAGTACCTAAACATATGAGTTAGTAAATAAATATGTATATTTTATCATATAAGTATGTATAGTACAAGTAAGTATAATGTAACAAATAATTTTAATTATGATTAATTATAGAGAATAAAAAATTACATAATAATATCTTAATCTGTGAAGCTATTTTAAAGTTTTATCATGAATAACGAATAGCAATTGCATTTTGTATATATAGGATAGACAAATTGTATGTGATAAGAAATTCACAGGGTCATCTTGTACAAGACAAATTATTTTATTTATACTTGATAACTAATTAGCCACTTATTGATCTGAAACATATAAATATGTAGATAATAGATTCCTCTATAGCAAATATTATATCATATACTATATAACTGCAACAACAACACGTAATGTATTACAAAATTTTCAAAGTTTATTGTAATGTAAATGTAAAAATTATGTAAATTTTAATATATCAAACAATTCCTAATTATTTGTTTCTCAAATACGATTTAATTATTTGTATAAGTAGGTAGTTTATTTAGGTAGGTAGGTTTAGTAGGTAGTTTAATTATTCTCAAAATGAAATTATAGATATTCGTCATATAAAATTATAGACAAAAACACAGTTATAAACATGACAAAAAAGATGACATTACGTAGGTAACAAAAATATTTATAATAAATATATACTCACTGTGAAAATACTTGAAAATACCAAAGAGTACGAAGACAACGATAATAGTGTCAACTTTATAAATAACCAAGCTATTTCTATTATGTACATTTAAAATTAACAACTAAAATCATTGTGTTAGATTGTCATTTCCGTCATTAGGAAATGATTGGAGTGTCACACACAGTCAGTGTTGCCGTTTCAGAAATAAAAAAGTCTCCAGACGTCAATTAAAAAGTCGCTAGATTTTGAAAAATACATAATTAAAAAATCCGCCAGAAGTCGCTAAATATTTCATGGTAAAAAATATAGTAAAAATACAATATTGCGAATACTTCACTGTAAAACGAGCAATAAGCTTTAGTCGGATCAGTTATAACAGGTTTAAGCCATATTATAACTCTTCTTGCGTTTCCATTCTGGTCTACACTTTTATTTATTTTACTTTTAAGCATAAGCCTTCTTTTTTAAAGGGATTTCCATTTCTACAAATAAATTTTGATATCAATGACAACAATCAAACAAAGAAACTAAGAGGGACAGGTTTGTTTTGCGAAAACGTAACATAGTAATTGATTTTTATTTCTGTTGATGGTGGTAATGAATCAATGAAAATGAAAGACAAAACAATATCTGATGTGCCATTTGATAGAGCGAGAGGCACCCAACCGATTAAATCCCGAGATCGTACGTCATTCTGGTAGGGGATTTCCAAAAAGGACAATACCAATTCACGCTATTGCCAGTAATTGCATTTAAATTAGTACCAAAATATTGATGTATTTTCAATATTCAATTAGTCGCTAGAATTCGCTAATTTTTTTTAAGTCGCTATATTGAAAAAAAAAGTCGTTAAATATACTCAAAATCCGCTAGATCTAGCGACAAAGTCGCTAAAACGGCAACAGTGCACACAGTGTTGCTATGACCTTTGTCTGAAAACGAACATTTTATTACCTAAATAGTTACATTCTTCTTGCTAAAGTTACGTATGCTTCTTTTTTTAAAAGACCTTTCTAGATTTTATGTCATTTATAGCTTCCTTAAAAAAGGAGAAGTATCTATTACTACTATGTTTATGTCGGCGCCTCATTAGGTCACGCCTCTCTCCCTACTACTCGACTTGTTTCGGTATAAAGGGAGCGGAGCGACCGCAGTCCGGTGAGCTTAGCTTAGGTTAGCTAAGATAGGTTGGCGTTTCGAGCCCCATTTTGCGGGGCTCGGACCGCGAATTGTTGGGACGGCGGCGGCACTCGGCTGGCTGCTCCCCAACATAGGGACTCTATATGGAAGTCGTGCGGGTGCAAAGCGCAGCGCACGGTGGCACTGAGGGCGGTCCGGGCGTACCGCACGGTGTCCTCGGCGGCGGCTTATACGCTCGCCGGCTCCCTACCCTGGGAGCTGGAGGCGGGTGTCCTCGCTGCCGTGTATCAGTACACGGCGGCGAGAAAACGTAGTGGAGAGCCTCCGGCTCTCAGGGAAGTTGAAGTGAAGAGGCGGGAGATCGGGGAGTGGCGGTAGAGAGGTGGATGCAGGACCTGGCGGACGCTCGCTATGGGCGTTATACAGTGGACGCCGTCCGCCCGGTCCTGCGGGAGTGGGGCTCCCTGACGTTCCGGATGGTGCAGGTACTCACCGGGCACGGTTGCTTCGAGTGGTACCTGCACCATATCGCTCGCAGGGAGCCGACCGCCGCATGTCACGAATGCGGCGCTGATGAGGACACCGCGCAGCACACTCTGTCCGAGTGTGTTGCGTGGGAGGGGCAGCGCCGCATTTTGGCTGCGGCGGTGGGGAACGTAGGGGGGAATTCGTCGCTGCCGAGCGTGGTTTTGGCCATGCCCGGCAGCGAACAGGCTTGGCGAGCGATAGTCTCCTTCTGCGAGGAGGTCATCTCGCAGAAGGAGGCGGCGGAGAGGGCCCGCGAGGTACACCATGGGGTTTTAGTCCGTGTGAGTCGGACATAACCCACTCTCTCCCCCGAGAGGGTGGTGTGTCCATAAGGGATTTCCCCACAAAAAAAAGAAAGATATGTAGCGAATGGCATGTATCCGGCAACAGCCCTTTTTTTATTAAAGTGGGAAATCCATCATGGATACGCCACCCTCCTGGGGAAGAGAATGGGCTATGCCCTACTAGTACGGACTAAACCCCACGGTGTACCGTTCGACCGTACTGTTGGGGCGGCAAGGGATCAGACTGTGCTAATCCCCTTGGATAGCCGCCCCAACGGTCCGCCCGGCGGAAGGTGACCTCCGGGCTCCGTCCTACTAGGGAGACAGACTGAGTACACACCAGCTGCCTACCCTCGTCTGCTGGACCCGTGCAATGAGGAGATGGGCCCCCAGGCCCATCCCCTCAGGTCCGGCTACGGTGGCGGGAGGAGACGGGCATATCGTCGCCTCCTCCCTCCGGTCTTCCGTTGGCCGAGAGGGCCACTCAGAGGGTCATCTTCGCGAACCCTCTCCGCCGTCGCACTCATGGCATGCGGCGGTTGGCTCCCTGCGAGCGATCTGATGCAGGTACCACGAAACAACCGTGTCCGGTGAGTACCTGCACCAGTTGGAATGATAGGGATCCCCAACTTCTCCCTATCCACTCCAGCAGGACCGGGCGGACGGCGTCAATAGTATAAAGCCCGAAAAGCCCGTCCGCCAAGTCCTGCCTCCATCGCCTTCTCTCCACTTGGCCTCAAACCGGCAACAGCCCAAGCCGAGGTGTGCCGTGCACCCTTGAGCTAGTTGCCTAAATAAAATCGGCCGAGTGTCTTAAGCGCTCGCCTTAGTAGTCCGGTGAAGCTGTTAAGACCTTGCCAGGTCAATAGCGTAGTCAGTTCGAGAAAAAAAAAACGTTAAGGCAGTCTTGGCCTGTGGTCTTGGCTTTGACGTAGTTCGGGACACTTGTACTGTGCGAGTCGCTTATCCTAGACTTTGAATAATTAATTTGTTCAAACAAATTAGTTCTTATTTGTAACTGATTCATTAGTTACCTACTGTTCCAAATAGTCTGAATTAATAGTAATTAATTATTATTTTATGTTGAGATATGACGATATCATTATATCGCCTATACTCGTATATCGCATTATATGTCTACCCGACATCTAAACTTGTTACAAAAGAAGGAGTTATGGGGTAGTTTAGTGTTGTTAGTTACAAACAAACAATATAAAATTGAGTTGGGTTAAGGGGCATTCTTTGGACGATCATTGTAAGGTGACATTGTGGAGAAGGAAGATATAATTTGGTTCTTATTAGTAGTGTCATTTTTGCGATGGACCCTGGCGAGATTACGTGATAAATTCACCGGTTAAGAACAGGTTTTTAATTTTGAAAGGGATAGTCTGATGGATTATGACAGTATTTATTTATGAGTAGCTCTGCCCGCGGCTTCGGCTGTGTGGAACCTTATGTAAAAAGCAGTGATTAATAAAATCTTCTGAAAGTATTAAGTCCATTTGCTTATCTACTTTTCGTCATTAAAATTACAATAACTTTTTATAGAGTGAACTGGTTTTAATGAAACAAAGATAAAATGTTACTCGAGGACATGCTATATAATTTTCTTGGTGGGGTTTTATCGTCACCGTAGTACTTTAGCAGTGATGCGTATCCAAACAATAGTAGTCCGGTGAAGATGTTAAGATCTTGCTAGGTCAATAGCGTAGACAGTTCGAAAAAAAAAAGTCTCCAAACAAACTGACAGGCAGACATTTATTACAATGATTGAAATGTATTCTATTACCTATTCTTAGACAACGGCAAAAACTTTTATTCACAAAAATCTAAAAAGTACAGATATGTTACATTTATAACCTTATTATAAGATGTATAGAAAGAAGATTGTAACTTTATAAATATATCTAAATCGAATCAATCATGCAGTAAAATACCAGTGTCACTGAAGTTAGCTGGTTTTGCAAGAAAATATAGTAGTACTTATTGCTTTATAATATTATCGTATTCACTACTCACCTCCGATTTTACTAAAATTATCTGAATTAAATAACAACGTTGTGTCTCGTATTGTGTCTCGTATTACCTACCTATACAAATATTATCTACCTATAGAGGTCTGGTCGTTATTGCGCAACGAACAATTTTTTCCGTGAGCATTAATAGTATTGACCACAGACTATTAGGAATAAATGTAATTGACACTGGCAGATGCGCAAATTGTGTCTTGTCAAAGAAACTAAATCGTATATTCTTTTGATAAGAGATAAGAACATAATAAAATAATCTCTAAAATGTCCAACGGAGTCTCTAGATTGCAAATACTTTCAATATATAAATTACTGATGAGAGAATCGCAAAAGTTTTCTAACTATAACTTCAGGTATCTGTTTTTTAAATACTATATTTAATGCTTAACCTAAAAATTTTATTTACTTTTGTATACTATATTTTTTTCTTTTGCTAGTGATTTTATGATTGTATACCTGTATAAAGTTTTTATTGAAGCTATTTGTACTACCACAAAAAATATTTTGTTCGCATAATAAATAAGTTTTGGTATAAACATACAATGACAGATAATTAATTACCTGAGAAAAGCTTCCAGAATATTACAGTAAACATAATTGTTATTTCTCTGCGTTTGAAATAAAAAACTACGCCATATCATCTATTTATATACTTATTTATTTAATTCGAAAACAAACACATTACTATTGATAATTATAAAATATAAATCAATGAATTCAATCCAGTAGGATGTTTATAAATTGTTGATACTTCAATCTTTATGTAGTACCTAGCTGTTCTCGTGACTTCGTCCGTGTGGTATAGTTACTTTGGGCTAACACTAACACACAGCGAAAGCTCTCAAAAGGAAAAAAAAACCTGATTTTGAAACATTCTTCATTGGTACCTCGCTCTTATTAACGTGATGATATATAGCCTTCCTCGATAAATGAGCTATCTAACACTGAAAAAAAAAATCTATTTGGACCAGTAATTCCTGAGATTAGCGTGTTCAACGGAAACAAACCCTCCAGCTATACAACATTAGTATAGATTGTAACACTGTATCAAATAATTGGTTTGGATAGATGATGCAATATTTTGTAATAAATTTCAGGACCTATGCACTACGCAGGACGAGAGATGCATTTAAAGAAAACAAATCATTAAATGATCAAAAATTAATTAAGAAAAATCTTGATTTTGCTAAAGAGAACCTGGCTATCGTAAAACGGCAGGTATGTTTATTGTATAGTTGTTTTGATGATAGTTTGTACTGTATTTAGAGATCTTAAAATAAGCTTAAATGTTAAGATAAAAAGTATTATCTTCTCTTCTTCTATATATAAATATGCAGAGGGGAAACAGTTAGGAACATCTTCCTCCTTTGTCGGAACATTTTTCTCCTTTGTCGGAACATTTTTCTCCTTTGTCGTTCCTTCTTTCCTCAACTGATTTTCTTTAATTATCTTAGTTTTTTTATAGTTTGTATTTTTCATATTTGAATCAAACGTAAACAACTGAACATGAAATTAAGAATCATGTATTGATTATTGGGGCATAAATCAAAGCTTTCTCCTGCCTGTAAACTTACAATATATAAATCCATCCTTTTTTTTATATCATACGCAAACGAACAGGTGTGTCACCTGATATTAAGTGATCACCACCGTCCATAGATACTAACACACCAGGTAGTCGAAAGTTCGTTGCTAGCCTCTGTATTCGGGGAGTGGGAGGGAAAGGGAGACAGAGGAGAAGCAGGACCTCCGGCGCTCTCACTGACTGAAAGAAACACAATGATGCAAGCACTATTGCTTCACGTCGGTTTTCTATGAGAGGGGGTTACTAACCCGAGCGAGCCCATCCATTCATGCTGAAACCAATAATAGTTTCAGCGTGGCTCATCCTGAAACCAATTTGGACATATGACATCCAACTCTGGGGTACAGCCAAAAACAGCAATATGGAAATATTAGTACGAGTTCAAACCAAAATAGTACACAACATGCTGAGCATTCCAAACTACATAAATAACAGATACATCAATATGGATCTTAATGTCAAAACTGTCAATTCAGTAAAAATTATAAAAGTACTGTCCAAATACATTAATGTACTGGCATCGAAGCTGGAATATGAAGGGAGCAACGTACACAGTCGATTAAAGAGGTTCAGTGTTTCCAACCTGAAATCTAAAGTCTAGCAACACTCACATCTTGAAAAATAGTAGACTGAAAGAGTAGACTCAGTGAAACATTCTTCATTGGTGCTCCGCTCATATTGGTCTTAGCGTGATGATATATAGCCTGTAACCTTCCTCAATAAATGAGCCATATAACACTGAAATAATTTTTCAAATTGGACCACTAGTTCCTGAGATTACCCCCTACAATGTCACAAACTCACAAACTTTACCTCTTTATAACATTAGTACAGACTAGCGGGCCTGACGGACATTGTCCTGTCTTGATAATAAAAAAAAATCCTAAAAGTTAACCGGAGTGCCACCCGCTAGGTGCAATTGTGAATCTAAACCATTCTTGAACCATCTGAACACATACAAAAAATTCATCAAAATCTGTCCAGCTATTTAGGAGTTCAGTTATACACATGGACAGAAGAATTATATGCATATATATAGAGGATTTATATTTTGATATTCTTTTTTAAAAATATTATTTATTCATTAAATCTTTTATATACATTTGTTTTGCCCTGCATGATAAATTATGTATATAATGATTTATTTATTCCCTAGCTGATACCCGAATTCGCCTGCGACTTCGCCTGCGTCGTATATTATCTCAATTGTTTTGTTATATCTTAAAGGGAATAATTAGGCAGTGTTTTCGACGAAAGCTCCCAAGCGGCTTGAATTCTTTCGACACGTCCAACAATTATCGTTATATTTCAACCAATTTACAAAAAATCTTGAGATTATAGATCTAAATCTTCCTTGTGAATCACTATCTATTAATGAAAACTGCATGAAAATCCGCTCAGTAGTTTTAGAGATTATCGCGAACAGACAGACAGACGCGGTGGAGGACTTTTATAATATGCATAGTGATTGAAAATATATTAACAATCTTCTTATACACACATCAAAAAAGTCTAAGCAACATGCGTGATATTACAAATTTTACCATTTATATTAATTAATTTCTAAGTATTTACTCAAACAAAGTGCGTAGGTAAGTAAACTTTTTTGTTATTGATGACATACTGGCTGGTTGTAAAAAAAAATTGATTATGTTGTGTTTTTTCATAAAATTCAAATGACTACGAATTTGTTTGAATTTAAGTGCGTTTTAATTGCTACGTTTAGTCTTGATTTTATAATTTTACCAACCATTTAAATAAAGTTAGCGACAAAATTAAATTGTTAGATATTCTTTACGTCATGAAGCGACGTCATTTGATGGCAGATGAAATGCAAAGAGCTGTAGGGATGTTGCAAGCGGGAAGTAATCAATCTCAGGTATCTCGACATTTTGGCATTCATAGAAGTGTTATTTGTCGTCTTTGGCAGCGCTATAATAATACAGGAGAACCCGCTGAACAGCATCCAGGCCGTAAAAGGAGTACAACCACTCGGCAAGACCGGTACATACAACTGACTGCAAGACGCCGCCGATGTTAACCGCTCGAGAGATAAGTTTGAGGCTACAAATTTCAAGTGGTGTTGATGTAAGTCCTCAAACTGTGCGAAATCGACTGCATGAGTACGGCCTACGAGCTCGACGCCCAATCAGGTGCCCACCGATACGTCACAGGAATCGCGCTCGTCGATATGAATGGTGTAGAGAACGCATAACATGGACCCAGGAACAATGGGATAAAATTATGTTTTCCGATGAGTCGCGATTCGGGTTTAAGCCTGATACAAGAAGGGTGCGAGTGTATCGTCGGCCCGGAAATACTGAAAGGCTCAGGTGCGTTCAGGAAGTTCATCCATACAGCGGCTCAACAGTTATGTTATGGGCGGGTATTATGAAGAACAGGCGAACTGAGCTCGTTTTTGTAAATGCAAACAGGAATGCTGAAAATTACATTGAGGATATTCTCAGACCTTATGTCTACCCATTTGTACAAACCTTTGGCTCCGATTTTAGGTTAATGCATGACAATGCGCGTTCACATACAGCTCGGCGAACCAGTGAATACTTTGCAACGGAGAACATCCGGGTATTGCCCTGGCCTGCACAATCGCCAGATCTCAACCCCATCGAGCACGCATGGGACATGCTTCAGAGACGTGTTTTGAAGGCCTTGGACGGAGCGACAACAACCCAACAGCTGAAGGATTTGCTACAATTCCATTGGGAGCGAATACCGTGTTAGATGTCTTGGGGAGATGTATTGTGGAAAGGAAACACAACCATATGAGTGCATGCGTTTATTAGCGCGAGCGACCGATCCGAGCCGCTGCGCGAGCGTCACTGACTTACAATTTCACAATGTCTTAATTAGGACACGATACCCCACAATATTCCCCCCTTTATTTAGAAAAAAAGAAATATAAACCAAAACAGAAAATAACATATAAGAAATATAGAAAATATAATCCAAAAAAAATAGGCGTGAAGATATATGTTTATCATTTTGCTTATTGCTAACTTGCACTATAATTAGTTTAATACAAATACACATTATTTCATTATTACAATACAAGCACATTATGCGAAATTGGACACTGATGGTGAATGAACTGTAGGCATCACCGCAACCGGATTGGTCACCCTTGTGGCCTCCTTGCGTAACCACGATCTGATTTTGTTGTGACAAAAATATCTTAACGCCATGGCCAAAATAATAGCAAGTAGAATTGTAAATGTTAATATAATGTATCCATACATTTTAATTTTATGTTGAACCTCCTCCACTTGGTTTCTGTGTTGAACAACTGTCGCTACTGCTACATTGCTCTCATGGTCTTGACTATATCCGGAACCCATTACGATAAATAGTGGATCTTTTAATAATATCTGTGTTTACGTAGACAACCAACTATGTAAAATGTTTTATGTGACTGACAATTAAAACTTTAAATTTCAATCAGATCAATCAGAATCAGATCGTTGCGTTGCGCAACAAAATGAATAATCTGTTATATTTATGGGACCTACATTTTACATGCATTGAAAAGTACTTATAAACATTACGCTAATTATGCTTATATAGCGAAACGTACTGGTGGTCTTGTAACACGTCCGTAGCGAGTGACTTTAGTGTCAAGCGGTAGCGATTTTAATGTTTCAGAGTTAGTGTTGTTATTCGTTATGTTTTCTTGTAGAATGTATGCGGGTTTTAATCTATCGATAGAAATTTTTATTTTACGATTTGGAAATTCTACTTCATAAACCTTGGTATATCTGTGTAATACGCGATATGGACCGCTATATGTAGGTATTAAAGGTTTATGTACTTCGTTCCGCACAAATACAAATTCACATGACTTTAAATCAGCATGTACAAAAAATGATTTATTTGTATGTGACATAGGACTTGGTCTGAGACTGTTCAAAATATTACGTAATTTGTGAACGTAAGTGAAATCGTCGCATGGCATGCTTTTCTGTTCATTATAAAAATGAAATGGCAAGCGTAATAGTTGAGCGTATACCATTTCAGCTGCGCTTACGCTATTATCCGTGCGAACAGCTGCTCTAAGCCCAAGTAATACCGTTGAAAGTTCGTCAATCCATGATGACGATCCCTTAATCAGACGGGCTGTTAACGCTACCTTTAGCGATCTATGCCACCTCTCTATGGCTCCATTACTCTGCGGATGATATGGTGTTGTTCGGTTTTTCTTTATACCTAGCAATTGCATAAGGTTTTTGAATAGGTCACTCTCGAATTGACGACCCTGATCGCTTGTTATTTTCACGGGACAACCGAATCGTGTTATCCATCCATCATAGATGACCTGCGCTACCGTTTCCGCAGTTATATTTTTAATCGGAAACGCTTCCGGCCAGTGTGTACGTCTATCAATGATAGTCAAACAATATTTATAAGTAAGTGGCAGTGGACCTACTATATCGACATGAATATGCTCAAATCTGTCGCATAACGGGAACGCTTGCAAAGCAGAATTAGTATGCCTTGTCACTTTAGAACGTTGACAACTTAAACATGTTTTAGCCCAATTACCAATGTCGCGATTCATATTAGGCCAAAAATATTTATCTACGATCATTTTTCGTGTCGATCGAATTCCGGGATGGCTTAAATTATGTGTTGCATCAAATATTGTTTTTCGATATTCTTTAGGCAAATATGATCTAAGCTTATTATTAGAAGTTTCACAGAGAATAGGTTTGCTAATCATGGGCATAACTATTTTCCTAAATTGACTATTATTATCCACGTTATTTAAAAGTTGTGAAATAGACTCGTCATTACACTGTGCATCAGCTAACTCATCAAAATTGATTAGGGTTGGGCAAAAAACAGTCTCTATGCGCGACAATGTGTCAGCTACCACGTTATCATTACCGAGAATATATCGAATATCTGTAGTATATTCGCTAATAAAGGATAACTGCCTAACTCGTCTTGGAGTCTCTTTTTCACATCTAGTTTTATTAAAAGCGAATGTCAGTGGCTTATGGTCGGTATAGACCGTGAGTTGTCGTCCTTCAATCATATCTTTAAAATGACGAATTGCTAAATATATAGCTAGAAGTTCTCTGTCATACGTAGAATATTTTATTTGAGAGTCTGAAATTTTTTGTGAAAAGTAACCTAAAGGTTTCCAATTATTGTCGATTAATTGTTGCAAAACCGCACCGATGCATGAATTCGATGCGTCAGCCATTAACGCAATAGGTGCATCACCTCGCGGGTGCGATAATGTCACGGCGTTTTGCAGACTCAGCTTACACTGTATGAACGCTTCGTTTGCTTCAGGTATCCAAACAATGCGTGTTTTGGTTTTTTTTTTGCATGAGTTAAGTAGCTATTTAAAAGTAATTGATATCTGACCGCGTTAGGAATGTGGGAACGGTAAAAGTTTATCATTCCTAAGAAACGACGTAAATCTTCGATTGTTTTAGGCTTAGGAAAATTTTTAATAGCTTGAATTTTGCTGTCTAAAGGTCGCATTCCGTCTTTAGAAACTTCATATCCTAAAAATTCTAGTTTCGGTTCGCCAAACACACATTTGCTTATATTTATGGAAATGCCGAATTGATTAAAACGTTGGAAAACTTGTTCTAAATGTTGTTTATGCAATGAAATTGATGAGCTTGCGATAATTATATCGTCTACATAAGTATATAAAAAATCAAGACCCTCAAGTAGTGAGTAGTCCATGAAACGTTGATATGTTTGACTAGCGTTACGCAATCCGAATGTCATTCTCGGAAATTCAAATAAACCGAAGGGTGTTACGATGGCAGTTTTCTCTATGTCGTCTGGAAAGACTGGTATGCAATGATAGGCACGAACTACGTCAATTTTTGTAAAAATAGTTTTACCTTCCAACAGATAAGTAAAATCGTGTAATCTGGGTACAGGATAGCGATCTGGTTTTGTAATTGCGTTCAGGCGTCTATAATCACCTCAAGGTCTTATTTCCCCGTTTTTCTTAGGAACCACGTGTGTTTTTGCAAAAGGCTAAAGGACCCGGGATGGCCTGATTTGTCCCTCAGTTCGGCATTTCCATACCCCCCATACAAGGTAGACCACTAACCTGGCTGTTGTAGATCGTTCTCGCTTTTGTTCTTATATGCACGGTCACATACACGCACACACAATGTTTATTAAATGTTTATAATTGCAATTAAAGGCCAAAAAACAACACATAAACCAATAAAATCCGGCAGCGCAAAGTTCACAGTACAGGTTAAGGAGCCCAACTGTCCGTTGTAGACGTCACGATCGCGCGAGCCCGGAATCGCGATCCACCCACATATAAAGAATATAAAAATGCGCGAACATCCCCCCGCCTAACCAAGGCCAGCCTTGGTTATTAATTCATAGGTAAACGACATAATTTTGATATAGGTCTTAAGAGAAGACATTGCTGCGTTTTGACTTCCGCAACCCTCACGATACCGTCCTTACCGGGTAATAGTTTTACTAGCCGACCGCGCCTCCACTGTATTGGAGGCAAGTTATCTTCCTTTATTAAAACTAAATCATCTAATCGGGGAGGTTCAATTTGTGAAGTCCATTTAAAACGTTGTTGAAGGGTATGAAGATATTCATTTTTCCACCGAGACCAAAAATGTTGAGACATCTTTTGAATCTGCTGATAACGGGACAAGCGATGCATTTTGATTTCCGTAAACGGATATTCCGGTAAAGCCACTAGAGGTTGTCCAATCAAAAAATGTCCTGGGGTTAGGACTTCGAAGTCAGAAGGATCCGTACTTAGAGGACACAAAGGGCGCGAGTTTAGTACAGCTTCCACCTTAGTGAAAAAGGTGGCTAATTCCTCGAAAGTGAGCCGTGTTTCACCTAATACTCGTTTGCAGTGCGTCTTAGCAGATTTAACTGCTGCCTCAAAGAGCCCTCCGAAATTAGGGCTCGCTGGTGGATTAAACGACCACGTTATATGTTGCTTCGCTAAATCACGTTCTATGTCGGAGTGATTAGTTTTCAAGAACAAATATAATTCTCTCAAGTATTTGTCAGAACCGGCATAATTTGTACCACAATCTGATCTGACTAGTGATGGAAGTCCACGCCGTGAAATAAACCGAGTAAAAGCCGCAATAAATGCTTCGACCGACAAATCTGTTACAATTTCAAAGTGTACAGCCTTTGTAGATAAACAAACAAATATACACAAATAGCACTTTTGAATCTTCGCATTTCTTAATGTACTTGATTTAATGAAGAATGGACCGGCAAAATCTGTACCAACACTGAGAAAAGGCCGTACCCCGTTGACACGATCAGACGGTAAATCAGCCATAAACGGTTGCATTGGATGTGCACGAGACCGATAACATTGAATACAACGGAAGGTAACCTGTCTTGTGATACGACGAACTGAAACTATCCAATACCTCTGTGATAAAATAGCAGCAAGAGTATAGGCTCCGACATGGCAATGTGCTTGATGATAATAGCTGACTAATAATTCTGTAAACCGACCTTTTCCGGGAAGCAAAATCTGATGCTTGGCTTCATAGCACAGTTTGGATGCGTCTATTCGACCACCGACTCGCAGTAGATTATCTTTATCTATAAACAGGTTTAGTCGTCGCATAATAGTTTTAATAGGCTTACCCAATTTCAGTGATAATATTTCTTCTGAAAAACAGTCTTGCTGGACAAACCGAATTAGGTATTTAAGAGCATTTCTTCGCTCTAGAACCGAAATGACACCGGTAACACGAGATTTATTTTTACAATTATGTACAAAGCGCAAAATATAAGCTGTGACATTGATAAGTTTATCATATGAACTATAACGTTGAAGCAAGTCAAATTCCTGTTGTAAGACATTAACATTTACAACCTTTGTTCGAAGACCGGGTAAAAGATCTGCCGGGAAATGCAAATAATCTTTAGGCCAATGTTCTGAAGACTGGCACAGCCACTGTGGTCTCCACCATAACTGATGATCTAATAATTCAGCCGCCGAGGTTCCCCGTGATGCTACATCTACACAATTCATATCGCTGGGAATATGCCTCCAACGAATCGGAACCGTGGATGAGTTAATTTGTGATACTCGATTACCCTCAAATACTTGCAACCTATAAGGTGGTGTGTGAATCCAAGCTAGCACAATAGTGCTGTCACACCATGCCACAACTTCTTCGAATTCAACATTGTGTCTCATCGAAGACACAACGTGATTAATGAGCGTCGATAACAGATTTGCCCCGTTTAATTCTAACTTCGGTATAGTTTGTTTTGTTTTCAAAGGAGCTATCTTAGACTTAGCCATTAGGAGTTGTACGTTCGCTAAACCGTCCTCATCCTCTGAGCGAAGATAAATCGCAGCAGCGTACCCTAAAGATGACCCATCACAAAATCCATGTAACGTATAATTACTACCCTTTTTTGGTTTCAAGCATCTAGATAAGAATAGCCCTTGTAAATTCGGTAGATCTACGAGGATGTTTTGCCATTTCTGAAGAATGTCAGCTGGTGCGGGTGAATCCCAATCGATTTTCTTGCTGCCTGCGCTACTAATGAGAAACTGTAGCAATAATTTTATCTTAAATACAACCGGACTAATCCAACCTAAGGGGTCATATATCCTTGCGACCATTGATAAAATATGCCGACGGGTAACCGTTTCGGTTATCAAAGGTAATCTTAATCGATAGGTGAAACAGTCGGACCTCGGATCCCATTCAATACCTAGTACTTTAATGAAACTATTTCCCTCTGTCTCGTCAAAGGTGCGAGGTGTCTCCAGGTAATTTATTGGTAAATCATCTAGCAGTGCAGGATCATTGGATGACCACTTTCGTAGTTCATAGCCGGCCGTACTCATGAGTGAGGTTAATTCTGCCTTTAGTTCGCGGGCTTCAATAAGAGTGTCAGCACCACCATTTAAATCATCTACATACGAATTATGAAGAAGAATCCGTGCCGCCCGAGGGTATTTATTCATTTCTGCATGAGCTAATTGATGTAGGCAACGTATCGCAACAAATGGACTGGACTTCAATCCGTAAGTGTTTGTTGTTAGTTCATAAATAAGTAATGGTTCCGTTGGCTTTGATCGCCAGAAGATAAGCTGGTATCGTCTGTCCTCAGGATGAACCCAAGTTTGCCGAAACATCATCTTTATATCTGTCGTGAAAACTATATATGGCCATCGAAAGTTTAAAATTATATTTGTTATATCGTTTTGTAATCGTTCTCCAGAATATAAACAATCATTGAGAGAAACACCGCTACTCGTGGGCACACTACCGTCAAACACAACTCGTATCTTGTCAGTGTCTCCAGATTTCTTAAAAACACCATGATGCGCGAGAAAATAATGTTCATTACCAGAATTTATGTCAAAACTAGAAACCACCATGTGACCGAGCTCGATATATTGTTTCATAAATTCTGTGTATTTATCTCGAAATTCTGGCTGTCGCTTCATACGACGTTCAATTGCTAAAAATCGTTTAAGTGCTGTTTGCTTAGAATCACCTAACCTGGCGTGTTCTGGAATGATAGGCAACCGCACTGTATATTTTCCGTCAGCTCCGCGTGATGTTGTCGAAGCGAACAGATATTCACATTCCGCCTCTAGCGGATTTTTATGTTTTACAAGAGGAGGTTCCTCACTCCGCCAGAATCTTTCAACTGCTTCAATGAGCGTCAAACCCGTAACATAATTATGATTAATATTATTATTGTTATTTGACCCTGATTTATCCAAAAAATTATATGAAATTGGACCGAATACCACAAAATCGAAAATTGTATCCAATGCATAAGGTCCGTTTGATCCTAACTCAACCCTATGACGTAAAATTTCACCAAGAATATCACTACCAAAAATGATATCTATCCGAGGATTATTACGACAGCCGTCATCTGAAATGATGAGATTTTTAACCGAAATACCTAATCTGGCAGCAAAATAAGTCGTAGGATTCTTCAAAACCGCCGCCGAAACTGTAATCAAGGGTTTACCTGTTCTCTCAGGTCTAACATATAAAGAGGCAAATTGTTGTCCGGTAGTATTTTTGCCGCCAACACCGGATAAACGAATATGTGAGTAATATCGCTTCAACTGTAAATTTGATACTAAGTCTGCCCTAACTATTGATATCTGAGCACCAAGATCTAACAATGCCCGTACTAGAATAAATTCGCCATTGGCATGTTTTACCTCAACGAGCGCAGTGGGTAAGATAACGTTATTCGATAGCTTAGGTTGTGAAGCGATATTACATAATTGCTGTAATTGCTATTTTTGTGATGTCCGTACATCCGCCGGACTCAGTGATCGAGTAACCCTAGCAGTACTACGACATTCATATACATTTTCCGAATTGTTATAACGACAATAATCATTTGTGCCGCCTTGATAATATACACTACGCTCCGATCGGCCCGGTGACGTAGGACTTGCACTGCGCCGCGCTCGTCGCGACGTATTAGGCGACCGACGACCGTTAACCGCTTTGTCGCGTGATGTAATAACGTGGGCATGCCGATTACGCGGCTCGTCCCCAGTAGGCGATGTCGCGCGCGCAATGTACGTTGTACATATCAATGTGCTATGTCCAGAATTCCCACAGCGACTACATGGTATATTCATTTTGCACGAAACGGCCGAATGTTTACCAAAACACTTAAAACATAAATAATTTTTTCGTACCCAGTTTTTCCGTTCGTCCGAAGATAAATGGTTAAATTGATAACAATTATTAATTTCATGACCAGATAACTTACAATATATGCACTGTTTATTATCGTAATAATTATTAACACGTTCATTTCTTTTTTGTGTATAATAATAGTTGTCCGCGACGTGAACGTTACGGTCCGGACGAGGACGAGGGCGCGCTCGCTCCGGACAGTACTCTGCCGGAACCGGTTCTCTATTCGCCGTGTCTATAAACCGACATTCGCTTGACAAAAAATTCGTGAACTGATTGAATGTAGGAAAATTGGCGTTATTACCTCCGTAATTTTGTTCAAATCGAGTTTTAATTTCCGCGGGTAATTTTGTCAGACTGATATGTAAAAGAATGTAACTCCACTGATCTATAGGTAATCCTAAATTGTTCAAGGCCTGAGTCGATTCCGATAATGGATTCAAGATTTTAGTTCTGAGCTCAACACTTTTATTAAGGAATGGTAAATGTAAAATTCGAGAAATATGTGAATCCGCTAATAATCTCTTATTATCGTATCTACTCATCAATATGTCCATAGCTATATCCAGGGATCCATCAACCATGGGTAAATGTTTTATTAAAGTTCTCGGTTCTTTATCTAAGTTTGAGAACAAATAGTGAAATTTTTCGGTTTTAGATATGTCTTTCCTAGACAGCACCAATGATGTAAATAAACTAATAAAACTACACCATGAAAATACATCACCGTCAAAAACCGGCAAATGAATGCGCGGCAACCGTGCCGTGGCCACACTTTCGGTAGGTGCGTGTGTACCGTCCAAACCCGGATAAGCTGATGATACCGCCTCTAATTGATCATATATCTCAGTAGCCTCTTTATATTTCACTCCGTAGTCGTCAGCGACTTTTTCATCCGTGCAACTAGTTAAAATGTTTTCGTATGCCTCCGTTAGCAGATTAAAATTGTCTTCTAGTTTTCTAAGTCGAGCTGATATGACTCCTTTAGTATATGATTTATTTTCCAGCATTTCTTTGGAATTTTTGAACCAATCCGATTTAATTTTAAATTTACTTTCCCAAGTTTTTGACGCCATTTTATCTGAACAGTAATGTGTATGTAACTTTCAAAAATATGATTGTAATTATTTCCGAAATAACCAGAAAAACTACTATCCGGCTCGATAGGACCAAGTGTTTTTGCAAAAGGCTAAAGGACCCGGGATGGCCTGATTTGTCCCTCAGTTCGGCATTTCCATACCCCCCATACAAGGTAGACCACTAACCTGGCTGTTGTAGATCGTTCTCGCTTTTGTTCTTATATGCACGGTCACATACACGCACACACAATGTTTATTACATGTTTATAATTGCAATTAAAGGCCAAAAAACAACACATAAACCAATAAAATCCGGCAGCGCAAAGTTCACAGTACAGGTTAAGGAGCCCAACTGTCCGTTGTAGACGTCACGATCGCGCGAGCCCGGAATCGCGATCCACCCACATATAAAGAATATAAAAATGCGCGAACAACGTGCAATGGGCTAGACCATTGACTTTTAGATGGCCTACAAATGCCAGCTTCTGTCATAAGTCTGAATTCTTCCTTGACACGTTTGTACTTGTCTGGTGGAAGTTTTCGCGCTCGAGCGTGTACAGGAGGACCAGTAGTTTCTATGTGGTGATATACACTATGTTTAGGAGTATCCTTAAAATTAATGGGTTTAGTTATGTCTGGGTACTTGCTGATAATATCCCAGTATGGATGATTTTTATCTACGGTGCAAACAGTTGATTCGTTGCAAGTAACAATAGATATCGATATGTTTAAGTTTGTTACCTTATCTATTAATTTACGTGCTTTTAAATCGACTAATATACCATAATGGCTTAAAAAATCAGCGCCTGAGATGGGCTGTTTAACGTCAGCTATTATGAATTCCCAGCGATACGAACGACGTAAGCGTAAATTGAGCACTAGTGACTTTGTACCGTAGGTTTTAATCTCGGTACCGTTCGCAGCGTATAATTTATAATCAGAATATTTATTTGATTTAAAACAGTTTTTTGACACTGGAATTACAGATACGTTTGCACCGGTATCTATCAAAAATTTATAACCACTAGTAAGATCCATGACACGTAGGCGATTTGTGGGTGAAATTGTGCAGATATCCGCCTTATTTACCTGCACATCTCCTGGTTTCCCTTACTCCAATTACACGGCTGTATGCACTTGTTAGCACGTTCCTTAAATCTAAAATGGTAAAAACATAGCCAGTCGGGACTACCTGGAGAACAACGCGGCTGACTGTACTTGCGGGAATTGGAACGCCGACGGAAATTATTGTTGCTTCTCCCTCGGCTTCGGTTTCGAGATCTCTCCAGGTTTTCGATTTTAGCACTCAGTTTTGCTATTTCAGCTAGAATATTATCATTGGTGGTGCTACATCTGGGTGAATCTGGAACAGGAGCTACCTCTGCAACTTGTGGTTGGAGTTTAGTTTCTATGATCTTATCGGCTATGGCTGCCAGATTGTCCATGTCCTTGGTTTCCGTCACTGCGAGTACAGCACGTGCTGCTGCAGGTAAATGACTGCCAGAGGATCCGTAAAGTGCCATCCGGGATTTTCTCTCGAGCGAGGTCACGCATCCGTCGAAGAAGTTGGGACGGTTTTTGCTCTCCGAGTTCCATCTCTCCTATTAACTTTTGAATTTGGCGGTTCTCGGACTCTTCATATATAGTTAGCAATCTTCATTTCAATAAACTATACTTATTTGTGTCAGGCGGTTTGATTAAAATGTCGGTTACCTGTTGTATAGCTTCTTTCCCCAGTTTTGAGATGATGAGATTGAATTTTGCGTCATCATTGTGTTTTTGAGGTGATAGAACGGACTCTGCGCGAACAAACCACACGCGGGGCTGGTCAGTCCAGGATTCCGGAATGCGCGAACTAATGGATATGACGGCCAAATCGCTGTCTTCTACATTGAAATTTGTAGAGCTCGTTCCTGGTGTTGCTGACGGTAGTAACGTGGCGTGCGGGTTCATCATTTTGTGCTTATAAAGTTCGAGACGGGGTCACCAGTGTTAGATGTCTTGGGGAGATGTGTTGTGGAAAGGAAACACAACCATATGAGTGCATGCGTTTATTAGCGCGAGCTTTTTTTTTTTTTTCCTCGAACTGACTACGCTATTGACCAAGCAAGGTCTTAACAGCTTCACCGGACTACTAAGGCGAGCGCTTAAGGCACTCAGCCGATTTTATTTTGACAACTAGCTCAAGGGTGCGCGGCACACCTCGGCTTTGGCTGTTGCCTGATACATGCAGTTCGCGACCTATGTGAGCTAACCTAAGCTAAGCTAACTATTCATACATATATGAGTTGTTGAAACATATATGTGTACCAAGCATACATACCTCAACAACTCTTATATATATTTCGTATCGGGTAATTTTCTAAACTATTTCAGTTTGATAAGGGAAAAAAGATAAGACCCTTCCACTTGCATGTGTAAGCGTGTATGCGTGCACGTGTGTGGAGGTGATATGTGTAATGTTGTCGCAGTGATGTAAGATTTTGTGTCACTGTATCGCGCGAGCAGCGTACTCAAGGGCTCCACGCCGAGGGAACGGACCTAGGCTTGAGCAGCTGCCGAGGGGGGCCTAGTCTGGTGTGCGGGAGCGAAATTTATCCCTAGACCACGGCGGCGTGATCTGTGGTTACGCGGGCGTGGGCGTGAGCACGCTCTGTTTGGAGAGACAGGCTGGTACTGATCGTTCACTGCCGTTATTTCATCGGGAGGGTCGGTAAAAATATGTCGTGGTCGTCTTTTACAACGCGCAGCGTTTGGTACGGGTTTGTATTTTGCGGCGGATACCACTAACGGACTGGGATGATTCGCGGCTTTTTCAAAATAACTAATCGTAAGTGATTTTACGTACGCCCAGATAGAAGGCATCTCTAGGTCCCTATGTAGATCAACTCTCCGGATGTACCACGGGGCACTGGTCACTTTACGTAAAACGCGGTTTTGAAGAACCTGCAACTTATGAAAATTACCTTTTGACATATGCGCAAAAACGGGACTGCTATATGTCATCACGGGACGGATACACGTCTTATACAAAGTGAGCTTGTGTCTGAGGGACATCTTACTCCTATAGCAAAGCAACGGATGGAGGCGCCCCAAGACCATAGCGGCTTTGTTTCGCACTCTATCTATATGTGACTCGAAATTTAAATGTTTATCTAATGTAACACCGAGATATTTGACCTCGTCGGCCCAAGGTATATCGGTTCCGTATAGCCTGATGGGCTCGAGGTTATTACTACGTCGTAAAGGATCGAAGAGTATCGCGGCACTCTTATCAGGATTAACTTCTATGCGCCATCGACGAAACCATTTACCGAGTGTGAAAACGGCCTTTTCGATGCGCTTCCTAAGAAAGTCCGACCGCAAGCTGGAAGTGTAAATAACGGTATCGTCAGCATAGCAACCTACTTCGACCCGTTTAGACCGCGGTAGGTCACTGATGAACAGATTGAAGAGCGAGGGCGCGAGTATGGAGCCCTGTGGCACACCTGAGCGTATCGGGTGGGGCAGGGATAGTTCCCCATCCACTCTAAAGCGGAAAGTCCTATCAGTGAGATAATCGTGGATAATATGAATTAACTTATCGGGTACGTGAGATTTACATAATTTATGGATGAGCCCTCCATGCCACACCTTATCGAAGGCTTTGGCGACATCGAAGAAGACTGCAATTGTGCGTTTCGGTTTACGTTTCGGGTCGGCATTAAAATTAGAGAAAATGTACTCCGTGAGGCGGTGTACTTGATTCGTGCAAGAGTGTTCGGCGCGAAATCCGAACTGCTCAGGTGGTATTAATTTTAAATCTGTAATCGAAACCTGGAGACGGTTCAGAAGGAGCCGCTCGTATAATTTACCTAATGTATCTAACAGGCTAATCTGGCGGTAGCTATCGGGAAGCGTAGCTTTTTTGCCGGGCTTGTGTATGCCTATCACTACGGCCTTCTTCCAGGCGGCTGGAAAGTGGCCCTGGGACATGGCCGCATTGAAGATGCAGACCAATAGAGCTATGATGTGATCGGGAAGGAGTCTCAGTACCTCGTTCCTGATTCCATCGGGACCTGGGGACTTCCTAAGCTTGAGACGCTGGATGGCGGTCGAAACTTCACCGAAAGTTATTGAGGTTAGGGTATCCACGGGAGGGGACGCTAGTGCATGCTCTACCGACAATTCGATCGACCTAATATGGATAGGGTCAGTGTTATCAGTGTTCGGTGAACACTGTGTTTCTAAACTCGCGGCAAGACATTCCGCTTTATCTATGCTATCGAACGCAGGAGGCAATCCAGGACCTCTATCGAGAGGAGGCATCGGAGTAGTGAGATCCGACTTTAAAGTTCGCGAGAGTTTCCAGTACGACAGGTGGGACGGCCGGAGATTCTCCAGAAGTCTGTCCCACCTGTCGCCCCGAATCTCAGAGATACGAGATTTGACTATTTTACGTAACAAGCGTAAACGGTCGCGATTTTCTGCAGACGGGTAAGCGTCGTGAGCTCGAGTCGCGGCGTTCTTTTCCGTAATCAACGCTCTCACGTCGTCAGGGAGTATAAAACGGCGATCGTTCGCCGCTTGTACCTCTTTCGAGGTCTCTCTGATGGCGGTCTGGAGATAGTCGACCAGGGAATCGATAGCCGAATCCGCGTCGGCTTTAGACACCAACACGTCCGGAATCCTGTCTAAATTGCTAGACGAAGGATTTTCTTTAAAATAACGAGCGAGTTTCGCGTAATCAGCCACCCTAACCGACGGAGGGGTGAAGTCTGAGTTAAAACCTAACTGTAATACGACCGGGCGATGGTCCGAATCAAGTTCGTGTACGACTTGTATGAGTCGTACCCGAAGCGTGATATTTTTTAACAAAGCTATGTCTAAAACTGACGGACGACAGTTATCCTGATAATGGGTGGGTTCCGGAGGGGCTATGACATCAAATGCGAGAACCCTACCTAGTTTGTCGAGTATCCTCCCGTTACGAGAGGTTCTCGGACTATTCCAGATAACGTTCCCGCAGTTGAGGTCCCCCGCTATAATAACTGAGTCTCCTAAATTAAGCAACGCTTGCAAATCGGTTTGTAACAACTCTTTATTCGGTGAGAGGTACGCGGACACTAATACAATGGACGGATGACCGGTCATACCTATCGTACACACTGACACTTCCATATTGGTCAAAGCGGGCGGATCTATCGGCATGCAATATAACGAACGCCTATAGTAAATTAAGGTGCCGCCCCCGCGGGCGACACGATCATTTCTAACTATATTATAATTCGCGATTCTAGGATTACGCATTTTAGGTTTTAGAAGCGTCTCCTGGACGAGGAGAACGTCAATCTGTCTATCGCGCAAAAAGGCAGCTACTAAATCGCGCTGTGTCCTAAGAGATCTCGCGTTAAAAAACGAAAGAGATAGACCGCGCGGTTTTATCCTATTCATAGCCGCGAATTTTATTTAAAATCTAAATCTTGTGTGGATCGGGAGAGGCGCTGCAACGTTGCAGCGATGCCTCTGTATTGCGCGAGCACGTCGAGCCGGCCCAAGCCTGTCTCGGCCTTAAGGGCCTCGCGGAATGCAAGAACCTCCTGGAGGTCGTGCTCTCGGAGTAACTGGTAGACCCAGTCCACCGCGGAGAGCTCCGTAGAGTGGGCGGGAGCGGCGCGCGCCGGCCGCGCCTGTGGTGGGCGAGCCTGAGGCTTGGGAGCCTCAGGCTGGGGTCGGGGGGCCCAGGGGCCCAGAGGGGCCCGCCCGGGTTGTGGTGCGTGCGGCACTGAAGGTGGCACACGCGTAGTGGACGCGGGCGCTACCGGGGCACGAGAGGCACCCGGCAGGCTGGGGAAGGCATCCACCGACATGAGAGGTGGAGGCGGAGGGCGGGCGGCGGCCGCAGGTGCCCTGGACGCCTGTCGCGCCTGTCGGGGGCGTTGTGTGCGCGGTGCGCGGGGACAGCCGCGATAGTTCGCGGGGTGACCCGCGTTACCGCACAACACGCAACTTGGAGGTTCCGGAGTGCCAGGCGAGCGCCCGCACTCCTTCGTGGAGTGATCGCCCAGGCACTTGACGCACCTAGGGCGGAGGTGACAGTTACGCGCCGAGTGGCCGTAACTCTGGCAGTTATGACACTGCGACGGAGTATTAGTTTTACGCGGGGGCTCAACAGTGATGCCGCTGAGGCCGCAGACGGAGGTGAGGTTAAAAATAGACTTACCCTCTACTGTACGGTCGAGGAGGACCAAGACCATATTATAGGGGGCACGGGTGCGTGGGTGGTACATCCGGTGTACCTCCCGGACTGGGAAATCACCCTCCTTAAGGGAGGCGGTGACGTCATCAATCGAGATCTCGGCTGGGACACGACGAAGTACTACTCGGAGGAGGCGTTCCTCCTCGAGAGCAAACGTGAAATACGCTAACTTAGATTCCCGAAGGAATCTAGTTAAATTGCGAAAATCTGTACTGGTGGGGGGGACCTTAACCTGAATGCCCGCCGGAGTGTTGAGGGCGGACGTATAATTGATTTTTTGACTATTAAGCCTAGTGGAGATTGACGTCCACTGGGACTTATCCTGTATTGTAACAGGCGGCGGTGGGCGTGACTTCTTTGCCTGAGGCTCTACGGAACCCTTCACTTCGCTCTGAGGGAGCGAGACAGCGACAGAGTTGGCTCCGCTCGCACGTGTTCTCGCGACTGCCGGTATAGCCGCGTGTTTAAGCACCCGAGCGCCATCTGACGATTTTTCGGTACGGACTACCTTATCTTTATGTCCGGAACCCGAGTCGGACCCGGAGTCCGGTGAGCGCGCACCGCGAGTGCGTTTCGAGTGAGCGACGGTCTTGTAACCGTCACTGTCGTGCGCAGAGGGCGCAGAGGTCGCGGATGACGCGGGGATCGCGATCGACGCGGGGATTACGGTCGGCACGACGGGCGCCGCCTCATCTAGCTCCATCTCGGAGCCGGCCTCCGAGCTGGAGCTTGACGCGGGAGCAGGTGCTCTATCCACCAGATTCAGCGGCGAATCCGGTGAATCTAATGACGACTCCGAGTCGGACTCGAGAGCCGCAAACGCATTCGACGTGGCCACGCGGGGCACATATTGAACGTCCTTCGTGGACGTGAAACAATGTCGCGCAAGAATAGCGTCGACGGCGTTTTCGTCGACGCCAATAGATAATAAATCGTCACGGAGTCCTGTAAAAATATTATTGTGGGCCATTCTGTAGCCCAAGGGGGACGCAAACTAACCTCCCTGCCTTAAAGGCAGGGGGGCACGCCAAACGAAAAACTACGGGACTATCCCGAGTCCGGATCAAAAGAGCTGTTTAAAACGAAACAAATTAGGAGAAAAATGTAAATAAATACGTGAGTGAGACAGGGAAAAAATAATATAAGACTACATAAATAAACAAAAATGTAAATAAATATATAAAGAAACGAATTGAGAAATACGTAAATAAATAGATAAATAAATAAGTAAGTGAGTAAACAAATAATTATATCAAGAAATAAATAAAGCAATAAATAAATAGAAAGGAAAGGTCTCACTCAGTTCTAGGAAACAGAACGCAGGTGTGTAGCACAGGTGTGCGGCGCAGGTGTGCCGAAACGGAACAATGGAAACGAGCACTCACGAAGTAATAACTGACGTCACTAAATCACGAGTATCGAAATCGCAGAGAGCAACGAGCGCGACGTCCGTCTCCCACCGAGGTCGGATCGGAACCCCATTAGCGCGAGCGACCGATCCGAGCCGCTGCGCGAGCGTCACTGACTTACAATTTCACAATGTCTTAATTAGGACACGATACCCCACAACCGCAAGATGACATAAACAGTCTCATTAATTCAATGAATAATCGTTGCCGACAAGTTCTGAATAGCAGAGGAGCCCATACTTTGTATTAAATTGTTCTATTCTTTCACAATAAATACATTTTCTTTAGAAATTTCATTTTATAAGAAAAAAGTTTAGTTTCTTATGTATCTTAGTTTCTACAGTATATTCTAATATTGTTCATTTCTGTTATTAAAAGAACTTATAAAGACAACAGCTGTTATTTTTACATCATAGAACCCTAAAGATATTATTTTTTAAAAATAAAATACAACGTTATAATGTGAAGAACCATCCTAAAATTTAAATTAGTACATGTTGCTTAGACTTTTTTGATGAGTGTATATAAAATTCTCGTGTCACAATGTTAGTTACCATACTCCTCTGAAACGGTTTGACCGATTTTTATGAAATTTTATATGCATATTCAGTAGGTCTGAGAATCGGCTACTATCTATTTTTCATACCCCTAAGTGATAAGGGTTGTACACCCCTAACATTTATTTTTTATTTTTTGGATATTTTTTTTTATTTTTATTTATAATGAGGCATTAAAAATACATACAACCCTAAATTTTCACCCTTCTAACACCAACCCCTATTTTTTAATAGTCATTTTAGTAATTAATCATTTTTCATCCCACTCGATAACTGATCAATTATCACTTGGTAAGTTATCCCAGAGAAAGAGCTTATTAAAACCAAAATTTCCTCCACATTTTTTTTTTCTTTTTCTTCGAACTGACTACGCTATTGACCAAGCAAGGTCTAACAGCTTCACCGGACTATAAGCTTCACCGGACTACTTCCTCCACAGTTTTCGGCCCTTATTATTGTTTATGCATTAAGCGTAGTAGTAACGTTTACAATTATTATTGTCTGTCTGTCTGTTCGCGATAAACTCAAAAACTACTGAACGGATTTTCAAGCGGTTTTCACCAGTGGATAAAGTGATTCATGAGGAACGTTTTGGTATATAATTTGTCACGGATTTTTTTTATAATCAAGGCAGTACTACGTCTGCCGGGCTGCTAGTAGTAATAAATACTCTTAAATAAGCTTGACAGATGTCACATATGGTGGAATTAATTATGTCCCTAGTTATATTTAATCACAAAATTCTTAAAGACTACAATGAGTAATAAAGAGATAAATATATAGGAAATATAAGAATGAATATTATATCATAACTCAATAAATACTGGTCGAATAAAATCCACTAAGATAAATTGAGAACTATATGACATATAAAAAAGAATTTAAAAAGTTTATATAGTGTAATTTTATGACAATTTATGAGATGTCAAAATAAAAGAGAGCATAGGATAAATTGATAGAGCATTAATATTCCATCAATTGTTTCAGGTAATCATTGGCGATATGTATAGAACAGAGAAGCTTGTGATAGAAAATTTGCGATAACAATTGAACACATTATAAGGACCTGAAAAATATGTAGATACTGTAGTTTATTCTGGTGTAAGTAAACAAAAATGATAACAAAATTAAAATGAAACAACATCTTATAATATCTCTCATTAAGTTGATTTATTAAAGACATTCCACAGGTTTCCGGCGATTACTGAATACAATCTATGCTATTAAAAGTGATTGATGAATAATTATGTTTCCCTGTAAAAGTTTCACTTCTATCGTGTGTCTTTACCACACATTTTTTTGTGTTTTTTGGTCGCTTATTATCATATATTCTGATAATGTTTACTACAAGCTCCAATTCTACTCTAATCCGCCTCTGAATGACGTATTAATTACAAGATCTGTTGTTATTTTTTTGTGTCTTGGAGTAAATAGTAATTTTGGTAGTAAATTACAAATTTTCTGCATTCAGAATAATAAGAAAATGTTTTGTAGATATTACAAATGATTAGATTTTATTGTTGCCTTTTGATTTATAGTAAATAAGTGCAGTAAATATATATGTATTGTTGAATGATTTTTCTTTTGTTTTATTTATATACTAGTGGTCTCTGGGGCTTGTCTCGCATTAACCCTTCGGCTGATTTTTTAAAACAAAGATCTCAAAATGGCGGATCATATTGTTATCATTTTATTAATTTAGGAAATTGTAGATTTCAAGGTTTAGTAAAATAAAGTTCGTACAAATGATAAACAAAATTACAAAAATAATTTGTAATTTCAAAGTTTTGTAATAAATCGGGTTTTTTAAGCTTAAGCTGCCAACAGTCTGTTGACCTGTGCCTCATGAAGGCTACATTCGTTTGTATGGAGTTTAATCTTTTATTGGTTTGGACAGTCCTGGGTTAAAATGAAGATTTGGCCTAACCCTCGAAATCAGGGTAGTTGTACTTTTTTTTTATACATGGGAAGATCCCTAACAGATACCCATCCCGTCGGGCAGCTGAGGATGAGTTATGTCTGATTTGCATGGACTAAAACCCCATGGTGCCTTCATATACCTTTTAGGTGGGGGAGCAGGGACTGCCGGCTGGCACTGCGTCTGCTCCCCCGACAGTTGTGAGCCCTTCAAGAGGCCTGACTGCGATCTGAGAGGTCAAAGATGGTAGATCCCTCAAAGGGGGAGTGGATGTTAGACCCCCCTGACGAACTGTCGGAGTCGCATCGGCACAGTGCGCCTCCACCACTTGGACCTGTGCAGTTTTATACATGCCCGTGTCCATCGCCCCCAGGCCCCATCTACGGCGGCCGGAGGTCATCACCTACCCATCGCCGCCGTGTGGAACGTCGACCGCGGGAGGGGAGTCTAGTGGTCCACTCCCTCTCCCTCTCCGCCGCCTCCTTTGCAAACATGACTGTCTCGCAATAGCAGGCGACGGAGAGCCACCCGGCCTCACTCTCGACCATCTTACTAACAACGTTCGGGAGCGAGAGATCCGGGCCGATGGCCGCGACCAGCTCGTAGCGTGGCACATCCCAGGCGGTACATTCTCTCATCGTGTGCTGCGCGGAATCATCCACGCAGCCACAGTGATGGCACCCTGGAGTCCTGGAGGGTAGTCGTACCTGGCTGCCATGTAACACGCGTATACACTTGTAGACACAATATCGCATAACAGCACCGTTTCGCAAATAGAAGTACCGCTTCACCACCGCAATAGGAATAGCTGTCTTCAGCGAGTACTTTAAAGTTCCACTATCAATAAAACAGATGTTATACGTTATAACATTTATTTGTGTACTTTTAAAAATGAATTCATTAATATCATAAACTATCCCTAGATATTGTTATTTTGTCAAATCAACATATAAAAACATGGTATAACTAAGTGTATACTGAATCGAGAAACTTATAATTCAGGTCTGTCAATTCAAACCACATAATGTCACAATTTCTTGTACAAAAATTCTCAATATTTAAAACACTGGTTAATGTATTTCCCTCTTTATCTAACCCATTTAATGAGAGAAAAGAACTGTTGCTTATATTATAATCGGTGTTTTGGTGGGATATTGGTCTGTCATGTAGTAGATTTTTATTTTATTCATAATCTTGTGTTATTTGACTCTATATTTTGTAATGTAATAATGTATTGGTGGTGCTTTACGTGATATAGTTTGGTTATTGTGTACAAGTGAAGTGGATGAGAAATAATACCACGGAGTATGAATTCTGAGATGCCACAAAAACTCCATGGAAAGTTCTGACAAGTGAGCCACCATCTAAAAATCTAAATAGATTGGTTGCCAAATATAAAAGTAATAATCAAATGAGGTCTATTCAGTGATATTATAATTAAAAAGCTGTTTTAGTTACAATATCATTAGGTCTACTGATGGCACTGGCGGCTATAGATTAACAAGCTAAAGGCTGACATAAATGAATCAAGATGAAATAATGTACAAGATTGATATAAAATATATTACAAAGAGTAACAGACCAAGCCAAAGAATCTACAAGGATAGGCAGAAATTATGCATAATTCTTTATCTCCGACGTACTATTGACAAATTAATAATACGATTATTTGCTAGCGACAGCACTACTGTCTTCCAAAGATACAGCGTTCTTGTCAATTTCGATTGACGTCAGTTTGTTGAAATGTTTCCGTTTGTCGTCTTTATGGTGTTTCTTGTGTGTGTGGCCTTTGCCGCGTTTCTTTTTGTGTGTGCGCTTCTTTCGCTTCTTGTCACCTTCATCCGAGGAGTCGGAGACTAGGATGTGAGCAGGAGTTTTCCTGCGGGTCTCGACTGGTGCCATGTAAACTCCGGCCGGTTCCTGATGAGTTAAAAGAAATAAGGTCACACGCGGTGGAAGTGTAATTTAGTATTCTGATCAACTTTAAGGAGTTTTTGGATGATTTTGGAATGTCATGTAGTGGATTTTTTTCTCACTTTATTTTATCGAGGGTTTGTCCAAAGAGAACATGCCACCCTCATACATACTACATATTATAACAACTTACAAAACAACTTACGAATATAATAACATTTTACAAAATGCTAACAACAAAAACTAAAATAGAAAACAGAATATTACAATCACTTTCTTGCCCTTATACTGACGTCCACCATATTCTAGAGTAAGTTGGCTTCTTCCGATTCTGTGCGTGACAATATTTATTCATATTTTTGTGTTATTGTAATACTCATAAACTATACACTATACGAAATCCCGTAGTTTATCCTAACTATACGTTTTTTTTTTATATCATAGGAGGCAAACGAACAGGCGGGTCACCTGATGTTAAGTGATCACCGCCGTCCGTAGACACTAGCAACATCAAGAGAGTCGCAAGTGCGTTGCCAACATGTGTTTGGGGGAGGAGGGATAGGGAAGTGGGCCTGCTGCGCTCTCACTGACCGAACGAAACGCAACAATGCAAGCACTGTTACTTCACGTGGGTGTTTCTGTGTGTCGGGTGGTAGTACCGCGGACGAGCCGACCGATTCATGCTGAAACCAGTAATAGCTTCAGCGTGCCTCTACCACCTACAATTTTATTCATTTTTGTATACTACTACACCCAGACACTTATGCATACCCATACATACACACAAATACATACGTACTGTACATTTAACACGTAAACTAAATTTTCCCTAAAAAGCCACAAGAAGTTTGAGTATCCCATAAGAAACCCTTGTAGAAAAGCTAAATTATAGTTATTTTAAAACGAAGTCGTAGTTCAATGTAAGAAAATAATGCCTCAGGTCACTTAGCTTATTAAACAATAAATTAACAGGAGTTTTTGGCCGGATTTTGGAATGTCATGTAGTGGATTTTATATTTTCTTCATTACCTTGTGTTATTTGACTCTATATTTTGTAATATTGGTGGTGTTTTACGTAATATGGAAATAATGCCACAGAGCATGGATTCTGACTCGCCATAAAAACTCCCTGGAAAGTTCTAACAAAATGGCCACCATCTTGTTAGTCCATTAAAATGATCGCAAGAACCTTGTAATATAATTGCCTACTCGACAATATCTAGCTAACTCGATAATCTAGTAGATTAGTTGCTAAAAGAAAGAACCAGAATAAATTGATTATTGGGACAATTCAACAGTTGCCTCACCTTTGGTGGATTAACTCGTCGCAATACGCTATTACTCGCGTCACTAAAGTACCCATTCATGTTGGTGTCTTCTACGAACAGTGGTTGCTCGGTGGTGGTGTCCGATGTACCATGAACATACTTACTACCACGATTACGCACTGAGAATCTATAAAATAAAATCAGTAAATAATGGTCCCATAAAAAACATAACTGAGTCGTTCAGTAAATTTTAAAAATTGTATGTATTAATTTGCAACGCTACAGAAGTGTTAGTATTTGAGGATTTCTGGCAAAATGATATCGGTCTGTTCAGAGTTATTACAAAAACTTTCAGAAATATTATACTAAAGGAGTTATCAACTTATTATTTTTGAGTTTAGGTAAACAGGAAAATCATAAAAAAATCGAAAAAATATACTTTTTCTACAAAAATGTTGTTATTCTTTAGTAGTGCTTGTAAAATCGTAGTGTCTTAGAATGTTTATAACTTTATATAATACTAGCGGCCCGCTCCGGCTTCGCACGGGTATAAAATATATAGCCTATGTCATTCACTGAAAAAATGATTAAAATCGATCCAGTAGTTTTGATTTATTCATTACTGCCCGTGGCCCGCCTGCGTTTGTTGCAATGTAAGCGGAATAAATGTAATTATTTACAACATCACATTAGAAACCTCAAAAATAACAGTATTTCTCCACTATTTAATGGATGTTATTATAGATATAAACCTTCCTCTTCAATCACTCTATTTATTAAAGAAAACCGCATCAGAATCCGTTGCGTAGTTTTAAAGATTTAAGCATACATAGGGATATAGGGACAGAGAAAGCGACTTTGTTTTATACTATATAGTGATTAAATAAAGGTATCATTATACAATTTCCTTTTTATAAGAGTCAAGGAATTGATACAATGCAGTGATTTTTGCAAGACGCACAAAGGCAAAACTTTATAATTATTTATTAGATATGCGTAAACGGAGTTAGGCATAAAAAATTGTTTCCATAAGCCTAAACAATTAAATAAAAATAAAGTAAATTTATATCGTTATACCGCCATCTGTCGAAATGAGAAGTAATAAGCTTTTATCTATACTTAACTAGCGGGCCCGGCAGACGTTGTCCCGCCCTGGTTATGAAAAAACACTTGACAAATTATATACTAAAACGTTCCTCATCAATCACTCTATCCACCAGTGAAAACCGCATGAAAATCCGTTCGGTAGTTTTTGAGTTTATCGCGAACAGACAAACAGACAGACGCGGTAGGGGACTTTGTTTTATACTATGTAATGATATTATAAAGAGATAAAGTTTGTGACGTTGTGGCGTTGTAGGGGGTAATCTCAGGAACTACTGGTCCGATTTGAATAATTCTTTCAGTGTTATATAGCTCATTCATCGAGAATGGTTATAGGCTATATATTATCACGCTAAGGCCAATAGGAGCGGAGCACAGGTGAAAAATGTTTCAAAATCGAGATGTTTTTTTTTTGAGAGCTTCTCCTATGTGTCAGTGTTAGCCCAGAGTAGTAACTATCACTACGCGGACGAAGTCGCGGGCAGAGGCTATAATCGATATACTAATATTATAAAGAGGTAAAGTTTGTAACTTTGTGAGTTTGTGATGTTGTAGGGGGTAATCTCGGGAACTACTAAACCGATTTTGAAAATTATTTTACCAATATAAAGCCACGTTATTTGTGAGTGCCATAGGCTATATATCATTACGCTAAGGGCAATAGGAGCGGAGCAACAATGAAAAACGTTTTAAAATCGGGGCTTTTTTCCTTTTGAGAGCTTCCGCTGCGTCTTAGCCCAAAATAACTATTCCACGCGTGCGAAGTCGCGGGCAGAAGCTATTAACTAATTATATTATCTATAATAATATCATAAAGAGGTAAAGTTTGTGAGATTGTAGGGGGTAATATCTGGGGAGTCGGAGAAAAATGGTCGAACGAAAACGTTTCTTACGAACGCTGCCTTAATTATGAGAGATATATGATTGAGTTCTAGAGAAAAGTTGTAGCTTAATAATGCCTATTACCGCCCAACGAAGTGGGCACGGGTCGGCTAGTAACTTATAATGCCAATGACTTCACGTTTCGAATTACACCGATAGGTGGTAGACCAATATTAAATAAACACAATTCCTATGTATAATAATTTAAAATCAACTTTAAATATTTCACAAATATACCTTTTATAGTTCTCCGCATCAGGACTTGGTTTTTTTGCCTTACCCATTTCTTTGTTCCCATATTTATGGTGATTGCGAATTTCGGTTGAAGACCTAAAATTGCAGAGAATTGAGACGTCTGTCATTTTGTACCCTAATAACTTAGATTTATTGATTGTGGTAAAAACCTCTTCTCAGCGCTGGTAGCCTCAGTATCTGCTGGTTTCTCATGATGCACTTTCTCGCTCATTCGTTGTACAACATGCTCTATATCTCTCATCCGTGTGCCGATGGCGTCAACCAGAGCTTGAAGATTGGATGGTTTTTCCTCTTTTTTTTCATTATCTTGCACTGGTGAATCTTGGGTATCCTGTCAATAATAAAAATACTAAATTATTGCGTTTCTTTTTTCTTTACATTCCACATGAGTGTGTAAGTGACTGCAAGGCCATAGGCCTCTTCTCGTGCAAAGATATGGGCATAATCATCACATATTACTACATATTGGCGATTTCACACTGTGTGAAATCCACTATCCTATATTTTTAAGAATATATTACATTATATAGAGACTCTTATAAGACTAGTCATGTTGTACGCATCTGAGTGCTGGGCGACGAGAGAGACGGATGAGAGATAACTACATGTGGCAGAGATGCGAATGTTAAGGTGGATGCGTAGTGTAACTAGAATGGATAAGATTAGGAATGAATATATCAGAGGAAGTTTGAAAATAGCACCAGTGGCAGAGAGGTTAGGGAGTAATAGGTTAGCATGGTATGGGCATGTCATGAGAAGAGATGAAGACCATGTAACTAGAAAAGCTTTGAGTATGATGGTCGATGGATATAAGAGTAGAGGAAGACCGAAATAGGTACGAATGAATTATGTGAAAACTGATGTGTAAAAGGTGTGAAAACTGAGATGACATCTGACAGGCGAGAGTGGAAAGGGAAAACATGTTGTGCCGACCCTACTTAGGTGGGATAAGGGTAAGAAGGTGATGATCGTACTACAAGAATATTTCTCATATTTAGGTTTCCTCACGATGTTTTCCTTCACCGTCAACGATACTCTTACCAACTAAATTTAGTAAATGTACGAGAGATCCGCAAAAAACCTTACTTCCTTAAAAACTTACTTTCAGACTTACGATATGAAAAAAGAAAACTCCTGCAATAAGATTCAAGGTCACTTTCGTGACATACTTTTGCAAAAATAGAATTAATAGGTGCAAAGGACATACAGACTTAGAACAATCGTTTGAGGATTTTATAAATAACTCTCTTGTGTGAAATTCGTAACTCACAATAACACTCCCCGCATTGTAATAGCAAGGACAGGACTTTTAAGACGATTTTTTTTATTTGGAAAAGATAAAAACTTTTTTAGACTATTTTAAACTGAGCACATACGTTGGAAGCGAATTGCGTTAGGAGTTGGCACACCTGCAGAACTGTTTACGTTTTTCTAGGACACTATAGGAATACGTGGTATCGATGTAATCAAAATTAAGCCAGATGAAAAGCATTTACTGGCAACAAATTTACTACATACAGTACACTAGGACGAATCTCCTTTAAATAATTAAATTACTACGACGTCCATATAGGCACAGGTCTTACAGTACGCTAAAGTGCTGTCAATATTCATTTAATTACAACTAGTTGTACCCGCGACTCCGTCCGCGTGGAACCCAATGTACAAAATCAGTGACTAATAAAATCATCTGAATGTATTAAGTCCATTTACTTATCTACTTTTCTCTCGTACTTAAGTCACGTCGTCATTAAAATTACAATAACTTTTGATAGAGTGAACCGATTTTAATGAAACCAAGACTAAATGTTACAACAGGATATGCTTTATGATGAGGTTTTATCAATATAGCAGTGATGCGTGTCCAAACAAAGGCAGACAGACATTTTGAAAATTGATTAAGATGTATTGTATTCTTAGACACCTACAACAATTTTTATCACAAAAATCTAAAAAGTACAGACACGTTAGGTTTACATTCTTATTATATATATACTTGTACGACTAATAATTAGTGATTATATGTATAGAAGACTGTGGATAATGCAACAGTCAACAGTCCGACGAATAATATAATATCAATAATAAGAAGGAGCATACTAGACTGCAAACCTACAACGCTTTATCACGCCGATACAACTTACACTATTAATAATAATGAAAAATTAAAATTATGTAACATTAAATATTGATAAACATTTGACAAAGAAAAAAAAATAGAACAAGAATAAATGAATTCATCTATAAAAACTAAAATGTATAGTAAAGAATACTGAAATATAATTTACTCAATGTTGTTTATTTAGTCATGGATATAAAATTTGTATATGTCTCATGAGATGTGCTTGGATGCGAGCTCATTATACAAACGAGTCATACTTACAATTGGGTAAGAAGCAATGATATTATTACCTACCAAAATGTTATAGACGCATCGTAAGCGCTTCGACAGCGTTTTGTTAAGACTTGGCTAGTTGGCTTATTTTTAACGTCTGCCCTGTCAATCCGCCTATAACATATAACTTGCCTCACTGATCCGTGTTTTATCGTCTTCTCCTTTCCACTACAGAAGTACACAGGCGGGTACACGCCTCCACAGTTTCACAGTAGTAACCATCCCGGCAAGAACGAAGAAATTCGAAAGCTCTTATTTTTGTCGTACTGTGAAGATGTGGAATCGCCTCCCAGCCAGTGTGTTCCCTTCCTCTTATGACATGGGGTCCTTCAAACGAGACGTGAAGAAGCATTTTTGCAGGTCGGCATAATAGCGATGACTTCACTATGTAACAATGACAGTCGCCGTTATTTATATACTGTATTTTCCATCAGGTACCGTGCAGTAATTTTGCCGAACCAGTTTAAAAAGAAAAAAAAAACTATTTCTCATTCGCCACCGATATCGAGAATATACCATCTTACTTCCACACTATATCTAAGACAGTGTGGCGTTACAATATTACTTTACATATGTGTGCGTTATCGTGCCATTTGTTTTGTCAAAATATAATGTAGGTAACGTATCTACACCTTTTTACTTATAATATCATTGTGTTTTAAGAATGAATTTTAATTTGGAACTAGTATTTACCTTTGGAGTTTCTGGGTCAACTGGTGTTTCACGCTCATGCCATTCGTTCTGGGGTATTTCTGTCCAAGCGACCTGGTGGTGCTGCACCTGGAACATCACCTGTTACTCTTTTTTGACATGAAAGCTTATTTAGGCGCATTAGCGGCATTTTTTTGCCAGGAGATAAACTTATGATTTCGCGTCACGACATGCTAGTAAGCGTGACCGACCGCATTGCGCTTGCGCGGCTTGCGTCAGCTAGGGACGCGTAATATAGCGGCTTATGTAAATAATATATATAATTTTGTATTGAGACTGATATATGCAGCTCCTCATATGTTTGATTACTGAATAAACTGCATAAAATGAATACACATTATTGCTCCGAGTGTCAATATATGTTAAAACTAATGTTAATAATTTCAATAGGTATACAAATTATGAAGTTTAAATAATTCAGACTACAATTGAATTAAAATTTCAAAAGAGAACGCAGTTTAAATTTTATCATTTTGAGCTTTCACTTCTTTCGACAGTCCTGATGAATGCCTCGACTTTTTTTTATTAAGATATGTGTAAATTGCACGCATATTTGATATGTGATAAATAGCAATGCGTGTCCAGTCTGATATCATCCGACTCAACATCAAGTAGCTCTTGCTCGCGGATTCTCTCACGTCATTGTTGATTTGATCTATATCTCCGAAACAATACTTTTAATTGGATGAAAAGTACCTTATGTCCTTTACTGTACTCTTGTAAACATGTAAGCAGCATTTCATGATAACCGGTTCAGTAGCTTAGGCATGAATGCGTAATAAATAAGTTTGGTAGGTGGTAGAGCCACGCTGATGCTACTAATAGCTTCAGCAATAATTGGGTCGACTCGCCCGGGGTACTACCACCCAACCCACGGAAACACCCACGTGAATTAACAGTACTTGCATTGTTACGTTTCATTCGGTCAGTGAGAACGCCGGAGGCCCACCTCCCTTTCCTTCCTTCCTTACAATCATTTTAGTGGATTCACAGAGAGGGGTGTCATTTCCAGACGTCACCATTGTTCACATATTGATCCATCCTATAAAAGCCTTTAGACGTTAAAACCCGTTTGACATTATGCTGGAACTCACTATCCGGCAAATCGATATGTGCTTTGAGACTTTGTTTTAAAATCTAACACTGTTGCCTAAAAAAAACTTATATTGATTTTAGTAAAACCAAATATACACACAAACTCACACTCGCATTTATAATATTAATTAGGGTTCTAGCAGAGTTTCTATACTTATCTGACCACAATCACTAATACCCATAGCTAGAAGAATTATTTTCCATAAGGTCTTTAAAGAGGTCTATAACTCTTTTAACATAATTTACCAGTTACCTATGTATAACACAGTACGGTACAGTATAATTTCCATAATTTTTCAAATATATTACCTTAGGCACTCTTTGTGTTACGCCAAAAGCACCACCGCGGAATCTCTCGCCAGAATGTGGTTCTGAGGACTATAGATAAAATATCTAAAATATTATGAATTCTTTACCAATTAAAATAAGAGGCATTGTGGGCGTATTATATTGAGAAAAACACTTTGATGTATTTACGGAGTAATAGATAATAAAAGGTATTTTTTTTAGAAATTATTGAGGAAGCATTTACCGTATGTGAAAAAATAGGGGTTAACAATAATATAATTGTCAATAATCATGTATGCTATGGTGTGGTGCTAAAAATATGTGGAAAAAGTAAAAAACAACATTAACCATTATCTTCTGTACATATAAATAAAATTAAAGTGTCTGTTAGTAACGTCAATGTTATTGCTTTTAACTTAAATGTGTATGAAACCAACAATAACAAGTTTTAAAATGTTTGTCTGTCTGTTTACTCCAGCTAATCTCCGAATCGGTTAGACCGATTTTGAAGAGACTTTCATTGGCAGATATCTGATATTATAATTACATATTATAAAATTTAGTTATAAGCAAAGTCCTTCGCCGCGTCTGTCTGTCGGTCTGTTCGCGATAAACTTAAAAACTACTGAAGCGACATTCATGCGGTTTTCATCAACAGATAGAATGATTAACGAGAAATTATTTGGTATGTAATTTGTCAAGATTTTTTGTAAATTAGTTGAAATATAACGATAATTGTTGGAAGTGTCGGAATAAGTCAAGCTGTCTGGGAGCATTCGTCGAAAACGCTGCCTTACTCCCTTTGAGATAGAACATAACAATTGAGATAAACAACGTAGACGAAGTCGCGGGTATTAGTTAGTAAGGCCTAATTTAGAATACTTTTATTTTGAAAAAAAAATAGAGTTCCGCCCAAATGTAATAATATCAATAAGTATTGTCCAGAACCACTACCCACGCACACTTTTACACTGAACAAAATGCGTTTTGATAACTTCTACGCGACTGCTATATAACACACAAAGTTAAAATACGATTATAAGAATCTAAAATTGTTATTTCTTTATATATTTTTTTCTCTCAATTATGTTGGTTTCTCACAATAAATATTCGAAATCTATACATATAATAAGAATGTGAATCTAACGTGTCTGTATTTATTAAATGTTTGTGAAGAAGATTGTTGCAGGTGTCTTGGAGTAAGTACTAAAATACATTCCAATATCATTACATAGTATAAAACAAAGTCCCCTACCGCGTCTGTCTGTCTGTCTGTTCGCGATAAACTCAAAAACTACTGATCGGATTTTCAAGCGGTTTTCACCAGTGGATAAAGTGATTCATGAGGAACGTTTTGGTATATAATTTGTCAAGGATTTTTTTTTAATCAGGGCGGGACAACGTCTGCGGGGACCGCTAGTTTTTTATAAATCTCTGTCTGTCTATTTATTTGAACAGGCATAACTGCTAAAGTACTACATTCACGATAAAACCTCACTAAGAAAACCATAAAGCATATATCCGAGTAATATTTAGTCTTGGTTTCATTAAAATCGGTTCAGTCTATCAAAAATTATTGTAATTTTAATGACGACGCGACTTAAGTACGTGAGAAAAGTAGATAGGTAAATGGACTTAATACATTCAGGTGATTTTGTTAGTCACTGTTTTTTACATTAGGTTCCACGTGGACGGAGTCCCGGGCACAGCTAGTTAACAACATAAAGGGAGAGAGAGGTGGTCGCAATTTCACACGAATCACTTCTTTTCCAAATTAAAATCAAATCAAAAATATTTTATTCAGTTTAGGCACTTATGAACGTGAAAACTACCACCAGTTCGGAAAACAACCCAGTCATCGAGAAGAACCGGCAATAATAACCGGAATATATTTCCAATACATCATACAATCGTTTTTAGTGGATGCACATAGAGGATGCTCCGGGACATTATTGCAATACCTAACACTATTACCTAAAAAACTATTACTGCTTTTGCTAAGTTTGAAACATGGGACGACCAGTTTGTTAAAGTTTCCTAGTATTTAGTTAGTATTTCCCTTGACATATTGCATGAGCAGTACATAATAAGGTGACAAAGATTAGTCAGTCATGATTTAAGCGCAAGTCACAGAATCGTGGCAATTTCAAAGTCCGTTAAATGCCTTGACATTAACTATCACATGCTTTACAAAATTATCAAGCGATCTGACAGCAGACTCCTTCTCCATCAAACCCAAAAGATCGAAGGAACATATACAAAAATTGTTACAAAGCATTATACGGCTTAGTCGCTTCGTACTAAATCTAGAACATTCTTAGAGATGTTCCAATTTTTGCACAGATGCGTTATCGCAAGTGCAGGAGTTATCATATTGGGGCATTTCTTTATACTTCAGTTATCTCTATATTCTTCGGAACTGTATTTACAGCGGTCAAGAAGTTTGGCGCGAACATGAAAAACAAAACGACCGAATTTGGGGACCTCTTCCTATTTAAATTAGTTAAAAAGACAAAATACTCTGTACCTACTCATACTGGATTAGATTTCGATCAAGGTGGTTGACTAAACCTATAAATTAATTCAAGATGTTCTAGATCACAATCTCTTCTGATGCTAAATGACGATATGATCTTAGATTGTAAATACTCTAAACTTAGAGAGAGCTGGCCATCAAACTTGAGTGGAACATAGTCAGGCGAGTTTATAATAAAACCCTATATGCAAATATATCAGTAAAGATTTTTGTCAATATGAATAGCTTACCTTTTCCGTAGCACTGGTAGTTTCATCTCCATCAGACAACTCTTGATTATCATGCTCGTCATTAAATATAGGACTAGAAATTTGCGATGTTTTCCGTACGCGTTTATGTCTGTGGGCAGAGAGAAGTAGAGTATTGTCCAGTGATCGCACGCGCAGACGTGTTTTTAGTTTTATTAAAATAAATATTGGCGCTAAGCAAGCAATTATAACTCATCAATTAGTGCTAAATAGACATATTATCCAGTGTAACGACGTGCATATTTATAACCTCTCGAATTCAAGAAATAACAGGTGAGTGCAAAACCTCGTACGCGGTTACTGCTCCTCACCCCCGCGGGTAAAAGAGATAGTTGCGATTTAACTAGAGTTCCTCTCATTTATTTATCAACATTGTGTAGATATAATGAGTTGTTTGCAGCGACCGTCTCCGACTAAACACATAATTACGTCATCCCAAACCGATATCATCACGCGATGTAGAAACTATAGTGTAGAGGTAAGGAGAACCATCTCCAAAGAGTACTATCCGTAAAATACCATCTCCGTCTATGAAGAAGTGTCCGTCAAAATGCGTTGAATTAGTGTGGCGCTACAGTAGCAATAGCGTTCATCATTGTGCGATTATTTCAGCAAGTTTTATGAAAGTAAACACTCAAAAATCACTAAAACGTAATATGTATTTAGATTTCGCAGAATTAATATCACACTCCACGTTTTGTTACAGTTTATTTATTTAATTAGTTTATTTTAGGTTATACTGGCGTGTGTAGCGGACGTGTTCCGCGCTGATTATAAACAAATAACCTTGACAAATTACATACTTAAATCTTTCTTGTGAATCCCTCTACTTAGTGGTGAAAACCACATGAGAATCCGTTCGTTACTTTTTGAGTTTATCGCAAACAGACAGACAGACAAACGTGGCAGGGGACTTTGTTTTATAAAATGTAGTG